>CM059277.1:5719765-5722265 GCA_030347295.1 Setipinna tenuifilis
CGCCTGAATGTGTGTGTGCGAGTGTCTGTGTGTGTCTGTGTGTGTGTCTGTGTGTGTGTATGAGAGAGAAAGACAAAGAGAGAGCGAGAGAGTGTGTGTGTTTGTGTGTGCATGTTTCCTGGGGCAAACCACATTTGCACAGTCTCCTTTTATGCCACTTGAAGAAAACGCTTTTTCATGGTCATTTTGTGTTCCCTGCTGTAGCTGTGTGTTTGAAGGGGTGAGTCACTGCTCTCCACATGATACCCAGTGCAACGCCCCTCTCCCCCAGCCTTTAGCATGTGTCATTCCTCCCCTTAGGACAACAGAGAAGAGGAAGAAGAGGAAGAAGAGGAAGAAGAAGAAGAAGAAGAAGAAGAAGAAGAAGAAGAAAAAAGAAAAAGAAGAAGAACAGGAAGGAGGAGGAGAAAGAGAGGAGGAAGATAAAAGAGAAGAAAAAGAAGGAGGGGGTTGCACAAAAAAGAGCAAGAAAGCACAAAAAAAGAAAAAGAAAAAAGGGGGAAAATGTGAAGCAGGAAAAAAAACAGTGTGGCAGAAAAAAAGACAAAACAGACAACAGACTATGGTGCTGAAGAGGAGGGGGAGAACAGGCCTGGAGGCTGAGAGGCAGCTGGCGAAGTGAGCGCTGTGCTGTGTTGTTCTGTGCTGTGTTGTGCTGTGTTGTGTTGTGTTGTGTTGTGTTGTGTTGTGTTGTGTTGTGCTGTGCTGTGCTGTGCTGTGCTGTGCTGTGCTGTGTTGTGTTGTGCTGTGCCTAGCTCTAACCCTAACCCTAACCCTAGCTCCAACCCTAACCCTAACCCTAGCTCCAGCCCTAACCCTAGCTCCAGCCCTAACCCTAACCCTAGCTCAAACTCAAACTCTAACCCTAACCCTTACCTTAGCTCCAGCCCCAACCCTAACCCTAACCCTAGCTCCAACCCTAACCCTAACCCTAGCTCCAACCCTAACCCTTGTACTGTGCTGTGCTGTGCTGCACTGCGCTGCGTTGTGCTGTGCTGTACTGTGCTGTGTTGTGCTGCACTGTGCTGTGCTGTGTTGTGCTGTGCTGTGCTGTGCTGTGCTGTGTTGTGCTGTGCTGTGCTGTGATGTATTGTCCTATGCTGTGCTGTGCTGTGCTGTGTTGTGCTGCGTTGTGCTGTGCTGTGCTGTGCTGTGCTGTATTGTCCTATGCTGTGCTGTGCTGTGCTGTGTTGTGCTGTGCTGTGTTGTGCTGTGCTGTGCTGTGTTGTGCTGTGTTGTGCTGTGCTGTGCTGTGCTGTGCTGTGCTGTGCTGTGCTGTGCTGTGTTGTGCTGTGCTGTGCTGTATTGTGCTGTGCTGTGCTGTGCAGAGCTGTGTTGTGTTGTGCTGTGCTGTGCTGTGTTGTGCTGTGCTGTACTGTGTTGTGCAGAGCTGCGCTGTGTTGTGATGGCAGGCTGCTATTTTTACTGTGCTCCCTCCGGTCCTCCAGCCTCCTCCCACGGTGGTTTCTCCCCCAGCACTGCACGCTCTCTGTGGGCCAGCATGGCTCTCTCGCTCCCTCACGTCAGACCCTGACAGGTCCTAACTGGTCTGGCGCAGAATTGGCTGCTCGACAAAACAACCAAGACCCAAGAGGTCCCAGGGTGCAATTTTTCTAGGCGGCTGCGTCGCCGCCCTCACTTGGCATCATGGGTGGAGCGCCGCATTCTCACAGGCCCTCCTGTTGTCGCGGCAGCGATTGTGTTTGGAACTCGACATCGCGCCGCGGTGCCCGGAACTGCCCTAACCACCATCGCCCTAAATGGCTTCTGTGCCCGGCCCAGGAAAGGGCCACTGTTATACGCTGCCCATAGTGTGAATTCCAGTGGTTTTATACTCGATACTGCCCTGCATTTGTGGTTCGGCACTGTGTGTGTGTGTGTGTGTGTGTGTGTGTGTGTGTGTGTGTGTGTGTGTGTGTGTGTGTGTGTGTGTTGCCAGCCGCTGGAGAAGCAGAGCAGAAGACCAAAACAGCCCCCTTGCCCATAAGTCACGGGAGGGGACAGACCCGGGGCAAGAATAGGGCCCCTGTCGCTCCTATTGTGGAGGGCTTAGACGACCGGGGCAACACGCTCCACAAATACTCCGTTTGAAGAGGGAGCGCTAGCCATCAATCATGTGGAAAATAAGAAACATTTCAGGAAATAGTATATTTCTAGTGGTTAGACGAGGGTAGTACTTTTCTTGCCTCGAAATATGATCGGCTATAAACCACCAGCTACTGGAAATGGGTTGACATGGATGTCTTGCCTTGCATTGCAGTGTTGTTGTCAGAAGGGGGGGGGGGTTCACTAAATACAGTGACTATAAACTCAACGGGTGAATAACTTATTGGTCCCCACCATTCACAGCCACCCCACCCCCTCAGAGAGCATTTGTGACAAATGCACAACAGCAGACTCTTGGGGACATTCAATCACTGATGTCGCATTCCCAGCCACACCACGCCCCCTCACAGCCCTTCACAGCCCAAAATGACTCCTATCAGGGGAATATCCTCTA
>CM059277.1:5727265-5729765 GCA_030347295.1 Setipinna tenuifilis
CTTCGCATTCCTGCAATTAGCTATATATAGATTCTATAAATCTTCTCGCTGATATGACGCAGGACTCAAAAACGTAAGCGCTTAGAAATATTCGAAGCACGAGGTGTGAACAAAGTGACCCCCTGTATTGGTTTCGCCCAAATTTTCTTCTCCGATCTTAATGGTGGAATCATGCTGTTTATTAGTGTCTCCTGACGCACATATAAGAGTGAAACTATTTGGAACTTTAAGTGCAGATTTGCGAATTCCGACCTAGTTACATGTCTTCCTCATCTCAGCTCAGCTGCACATCATGATAAAAACATGAGTCTCGTTTCAATCACTGGAGGAGAGCAGGAATGTTCTCCATTTAAAACGTTCCCATGAAGATTGAGACGAATAAGTCGTTGGAAAAGAGGTTAAATTTTCACAGTATATCAAGTTAGGCAAACATGCTATGTCTTGAGACGCGAAACACCAGGGAATGTTGCAGAGCTGTTGATTTATGAGAAACCAGCAGGATATCTCTCGCTCGCTCTCTCTCTCCCTCACTCACTCACTCTCTCTCTCTCTCTGTTTCACTCTCTCCCTCTCCCTCTCTCTCTCTCTCTCTCTCTCCTCTCACCCCTCTACCCCCCCTCTCTTATTCCCTCTTACTCTCTCTCTCACACTTTACCTCTCCGTTGCTCTCTTTCCCTCTCTCTTTCCCCTCTGCCTATCTCTCTCTCTCCTTCACACTTTCACTGTAAACAGGCCCGCACAGAGTGAGCACATCATAGGAGAGGCAGATGGGGTAACTTCTGGGGGAGTTGTATTTTTGCATTCCTCTACCCCCCCCCCCCCCCCACTCCATTCCACTCCCCCCCACTCTGCTCCACTCTCCTCCACTCCACTCCCTTTGCACTGCAGAGATGTGCCCTGATTGACCTTGAGCTGGCGTGGGTCGCTGCATTTAGTGTGTGAGAGGGAGTCCACCATCTCGTGATGGTAATATGTGTCAGACTGATGTGGAGGATGTGTTGGATCCATGTAAATGCTTGTCAGTGTGTAGTCTTGGGGGCATGGACAGGTGGAGGGTTTTATGTGTAAAAATCCAGAGGGCGATCGCAAATATCCATGAAGCCAGCAATGTTTCGGTTGGGAGCGCTGGTATTCATTAGAGCGCAGGCACAGGCACTGACTGCTGCTCGAAGATTTGTTGGCATGTGCTGAATGCTACAGTCCCACTTCATATTCCAGAATAACAAAAGCTTTTTCGTATGCCCAAAAAAGGCAACAACAACAAAGAACGAGAAAACCAATAAAACAAATTCCGAACTAACCAAGGTCAAACAGAAAGTCACAGAATACCACAGTCTGATACTAAAGCCAAACAATAACATAAAAAAAACATTTTACATGGAAAATAAATAACAGGTAAAAACAAAAGGTATGAATGGCTGATATAGATAACAGGAGGAAAGTCAGAAACCTGACACAGTACATAGATACAGAACTTAAATACGCAAAGCAATTAATCAGAACAAGACACAATGAAAACCGACATTGAACACAGCAAATGCAGACAAACTGACAAAGACAGGAAAGTGCAGGGGCAGACAGAGGACACACAACAGATAAAATTTAAATGATCAACTGAAAACAGGAAACCAACACAAGGAACAGGAAATAAACAAGGCACGACTACAAACTAAAAGTCCAAAACTTAAACATGCCAAACACATCTCTGAACCCTAATACCCGCCCGTAGCATACAGTCTGGCCTATGGTTTTGAATTAGATCTGTCTCTGTGACTGACTCTGATGAGTATGTGATCACATATCTAAATATCAGTCAAAATTCTGTGCAGCTATACAGTTTAGAGATCGTTTTAGTCCCTGTTGGCACTATTTAGACAGCTCACATATATATAAAGGATATACAGTTGTGCTCATAAGTTTACATACCCTGGCAGAATTGATGATTTCTTAACCATTTTTCAGAGGGTGATTTAGGTAGTTTCTGTTGTCATTATGATTTAAATAAAGTTAACACAGGTGTTTGACAATAAATGCCTTTAGCCAACACTAACCATGAGTAAAAGAAAACTTATGAGCACAACTGTACCTTCAAAATGAAGTCAGAGAATTGAACATTCATATGCTCTGTTGTCTTCACTTCGATTGGTCTCTGTACTGCATTGTCAAAGAGTAGGCCTGGGTGAGGGTAGACTTGACATGGTCATGACCCATCCCAAGGTCAACCTCAGTCCCTCCTTTTTTTAAATCTCAACGCCTTGGCTAGACATTTCTGTCTGTTAGGTTAAAGTTTAAAAAGCCAGAGAAGGCTCACAGTCGAGTGGAATGACCAGACAAAGTCTTTAAAGCAGGAGCAACTCCTTAATGAGAGCAGCTGATTCAGCCATGAGGCTATTCTCAGTGCTTACAGTCTGTTAGCGTGAAAAATGTAAAAAAGCAGAAGACGCTGTCTCCTGCTCTGGCTGTATACATTAGCAACCAGGGGCGATTTTAGCATCTGGAC
>CM059277.1:5734765-5737265 GCA_030347295.1 Setipinna tenuifilis
GTATCTGTTTGTGTCTGTGTGTCTGTATGTAAGTGTTTGTGTGTGTGTCTGTGTAAGTGTGTAAATGTGTGTGTGTGTTCATGTCTAATCAGCAAACCGTATGTGTGGTGATACTAATGTGACAGTGTCCCTCCAGGGGTCTGTCTTACACATCAGAGGACACAGGCGATGTCCAGATGGACTACTCATTGGCTTTACATGGCCTGATGTCTGTGTTAGCACTCTGTGTTGGCCTTGACCAGCACTGAATAATTAGAGAATGCACACGACAAGAACTTTTTTTTTTTGCAAAATTGTGCCTATATCTATACAGTACAGACCAAATGTTTGCCTGAACGCATCAAAACTATAAATGAACACATGTGGAATTATGTACTTAACAAAAAAAGTTAAAACTTAACACTTTTTTGTTAAGTACATAATTCCATATGTCTTCATTCACAGTTTTGATGCCTTCAGTGAGAATCTGCAATGTAAATAGTTATGTAAATAAAGAAAACACACTGAATGAGAAGGTGTGTCCAAACTTTTGGCCTGTATCTATATATCTATTTTTATTTTGTTATATTTTATGCTTCTGTTATATCTTTATTACAGTTGTGCTCATACGTTCACATGCCCTGGCAGAATGGTTGATTTCTTAACCATTTTTCAGGGAATATAAATGATAACACAAACACTCGTGGTTAGTGTTGGCTGAAGCAATTTATTGTGAAAGACCTACGTTTACTTTTTTCTAAATCATAATGACAACAGAAACTACCCAAATGACCCTCTGAAAAATGGTTAAGAAATCATCAATTCTGCCAGGGTATGTAAACTTATGAGCACAACTGTAGGTCCTTTATATATATGAGCTGTCTAAATAGCACCAGCAGGGACTAAAACGATGTCTAAGTGCTTATTTATGATTACTAAAAAGATTGCTAAAGTGCTTATTTATGCCTTACTCACGAATTAGCCATAGCAAAAAAACCCCACATCCATTTATATGCATTGCCCTTTATTGCACAGTGATCTTCAATACAATTTCTCCGAAACCGTGTGTCCTTTCTGCAAACTCAGCACATGTTAGCACATACGTACGTCTGAGTAACTGTGGGAGCGCATATAAGCTGTTTTGAGCTGGAGTGTGTTTGTGTTTAGGGGTTTGGATCCAGCGGTGGTGGGTAGGGCCATGGGACTGATGAGAATAGACGGAGAAAAGAGCATAATTGCAGGCTGCTTCTGTGGGAGAGTCCCCTGTGTAGCCTGGAAGTCTATATTTCTGTGTATCAACAGAATGGCTAGAGCCATGGGAGACTTGTGTGTGTGGGTGAGTGGGTGCTTATGTGTGTGTTCGTGTGTGTGTGTGTGTGGGGGGGGGGGGTGGGTGCTTATGTGTGTGTGTGTGTGTGTGTGTGTATGTTAGTGTGTGTGTTGGGGGGCACTGAGTCGGTGGTTGTGTGTGTGTGTGTGTGTGTGTGTGTGTATGTGTATGTGTTAATGTGTGTGTGTGGGGGGGGGTGAGTGGGTGCTTATATGTGTGTGTGTGTGTGTGTGTGTTTGTGTGTGTGTGCGTGTCTGTGTCTGTTTTCTTTTTCTGCTGATGTGTGTGTGTTTGTGTGTGTGTGTTTTCTTTTTCTGCTGATGTGTGTGTGTGTTTGTGTGTGTGTGTTTTCTTTTTCTGCTGATGTGTTTGTGTGGGTGGCCGGGAGGCCGAGAGGCCGGGAGGCCCCAGCATCCTCTGGGTAGTGCAGGTCCAACAGGAAGTGGTCCAGTGGAGCGTGAACGGCTAGCGGTGAACCCTGAGTGGTCCTGACTGCTGATTGGCAGTTTGGTTCCCATGGGAATGATGCTGGGGGTGCTGGGGGTGAGGGGGCCATGACATTCACTCATGCAACTGAGCAGTCAGACACGAGGCTTTGTAGGTATCTAGCTCCCACATCTAGCTGACATAGCAAGCACTAGACTTTCTCTCACACACACCTAGCATTAACCACACACACACATACAGCGCACACGCACACACACACACACACACACACACACACACACACACACACACACACATACACACACACACACACACACACACACACACTATAGGAGAAGTAAGCTCACCAGGAGTGGACACAATAAAAGTACACAGAGCAGCTCGGAGCAGCAGGCAAGTTCAATCATTCCCCCTCATCCTCAATTTTCCACAACTGTCAGTCTGATTCCCCAAACAGCCTGTAGATCAGGGATGCCCTGATGCCTTTGGTTTTGGTACCTGTATAGCTTTTCCTCCACGGACTAGGACCAGCAATGACTCACCAAATTCCCCTTTTTTATCTGATCTCAACAACCTTAGACAACCTTTGCCATGTCTGCTTATTCACATCTATGTTTTTGGGGTACACTAAAAAATAAAGGTGCTTAAATGTCTCTTTAAAATTCTGCATGGTTCCATGAAGAGTGAAAACTCTGTGTTGGACCATTACATTGTGTGAAAGGTTCTTGGTTCTTCAGAGCCTCA
>CM059277.1:5739765-5747265 GCA_030347295.1 Setipinna tenuifilis
TCATCACGATGAGTGACGTGCCCACCATCTTTATGAGTGACGGTTAGATTAAGTGTGAACGTCAACAGCCTCAAATTAAATTACTCTCGGTTTTTCCTTCCCCCTCTCCTCTCTCCTCTCTCCTCTCTCGTCTGGTGTTAAAAGAATTACTTCAGCACCACTTTCTCTCTACTCACACCCAGGCGGCTTGGGGACAAGGCTTTTAAAAGAATGCCCTTTTTGGGTAGACATCTTAGGCCTGAGGTCTCCCACACAGATAAAGCCCTGGCGCCTGTGCCTCCTAAACTCTCTCTCTCTATCCAGACCGACACATGGTTCAGTGTGTGTGTGTGCCGTCTTATATGTTTGTGTGTGTGTGTGTGTGTGTGGGATTATTCCACGGTCTAAACTCTCTTTAGGTGTGGGCTAGCTTGCCTGTACCCACTCTTAATCCACGTCGTGTCGAGCCTTTCACACATGTGCCCACACAGAGCAGAGCGGAGCAGAACACAGAGCAGACGGCTGGTGGAGATCCAGCCTAGATTGACAACACATTCACATTCAGAAAACTCATACTCACACATGCTGGCACGCTTCTCTAATGGAAGACACCAAAGTAAAGTCCTTCATTCGGAACATGTGGGTTCTTTTTTTCTGTTTTTTTTTTTTTTTTTTTTGCAGCACTGGCTCCAGACACTCTGCTGCGCTGAAATAAATGTGTTGCCGTGGTGACTAAAAAAGACCAGGCTGTGAGTTAGAGAGCCTCACTAATATGTGTCAGAACCAGTGTGTGTGTATGTGTGTGTTTGTGTGTGTGTGTGTGTGTGTGTGTGTGTGTGTGTGTGTGTAGGGATGAAAAAAATGCCTCTCCACAGTCTCCCTGCAATGAGGAAACTCACATTTTGTTCTGACAGAAGATGGACAGGAAACAGTCATTGCGTGTCTTTGCTGCTGTTTGTTTTCTAAAGCCCGTAGATGTTTTTCTTTAGTCACTGCTTTATCAGGAAGAGAAGAGGTTAAAGAGCGGGAGAGAGAGAGATTGGCGGATGTTTAGAGGGAGGGCATGGGGGTGGGGGTGACGGGTGAGGCAGAGGTGAGAGGGCAGGGGGTCTTGCTGAGGTCAAAACAGCAGAATGTTCCAGAGGCTCTGATTGCAGACTGGTCGAGTCATTACGCTTCCAGTCTCCAGTGATGTGGGGGAGGCAGCCCGCTCGCCACTAGATTGAACACCATGAGCAGTGGCTGAGATAATATACTTACACACACACACACACACACACACACACACACACATACACATACACACACACACACACACACACACACACACACACACACGCATGCATGCACACACACACACACACACACACACACACACACACGCATGCACGCATGCACGCATGCACGCACGCACGCCCACACACACACACACACACACACACACACACACACACACATGCACACACACACACACACTCATGCACACACGCGCACACACACACACACACACACACACACACACACACACACACACACACACACACACAGGGAACCTTTCTGGTTGTGTCAGCCTCAAAGTATATGTTTTGCAGAATGTAGTGTTGTAGGTTTTACTGCTGCTGGGGCAACCATACTGTGCAAATCCATCTTCTCCCCCCCAGAGCTGTTTTGCCTTTTTATTATGCTCTCTCATAAAAGCCCTCAGTGTTTCAGTGTTTCACTGGGATTATTCAAAAACAAAATGCTGCTCCAGGAAAACAGGGTTTGTCTCTCTCTTTCTGTCTTTCTCCTTTACTCTCTGTCTTTCTTTCTCTCTCTCCCTCTGTCTTTCTCCCTCTCTCTCCCTTTTTATCTCTCTTTCTATCTTTCTATCTCTCTCTCTCTCCTGTCTTTCTCTCCCTCTGTCTTTCGCTCGCTCTCTCACTTTTTATCTCTCTTTGTATCTCTCTCTCTCTCCTCCCTCTCTCTCTCTCTCTCTCTCTCTCTCTCTCTCTCCTCCCTCTCTCTCTCTCTCTCTCTCTCTCTCTCTCTCTCTCTCTCTCTTAGCCTTGAGTTGGGTGTAAGCCCCACAGGCTCCCTCTCTCCCTCTCCCTCTCCCTCTCCCTTTCCCTCTCTCCGTCTCTCCTTCTCCATCTCTGTCTCTCCATGTTCCCTAAAAATACGCACAGAAAAAGATGTTTGTCATTAGCAGTGTCTGAAGAGCGAGGGAGCGAGTGAGCGTGTTTTAATAGAAAGAGGGCCTTGTTAGGGGAGCAGTGTGGCACCACCCCACCACCCTCGGGCATCTCACAAGACTCACAAGGGGAGGAAGTCAGGCAGGGGCCGGCAGCAGCAACAGCAGCAGCAGCAGGACGAGGAGGGTCACATGGTCACATGGGCCGCTGCTTACAGCAAACAGATTAGCCATCAAGGCTCCATCATGAGAGAGCAGAGCAGGCCTCTTCGGAGGGCCACAGAATGGGCACAAAGCACACCACTTGTCATGATGACTACTGGAGGCCGTAATTATGTTATTGCTGAAGTTTGCTTAAGCAATCAGGATGGGAGGACACAACAACAGGACAAAACAGGACAAGAGGAGTCCGGCTTTTTTTTTAGACTTTGAAATGCATTTTGGTCTCTTCAAAGCAGGCAGGGCTGCACACAAGAGCACAAACACACACAATGTCCAGTCCAGTTCAGACCTGTTCAGTCCGCTGCCCAAGCCACCACACCATACTTTTGCAGTGACTGTAAGAGATGACTAACTTAACCCCAAACCCCAAACAAAAATATTTTTAGACGCACAGTCATTATGTTTGTATGAGTGAGTGTGCAGCTTACGTGGAATATTCCCAAATCTTTGTGCTTCTTAAAAAAAACAAAAAGAAAAAAAGACAAAAGTTAAAATGACGAAGCCTTCATTGGTAGCTGTATATGGGATGGGAGATGGGCCTTCCCTCGTCTGGTGTTTGGCCCTGAATGAGGCTCTGTGCTGGACAATAGTGGGGCTTAATTACGCTATGCTTAAAAAACAAAAAACAAAAACAAAACAAAAAAAAACAGAAGGTAAAATGACGAAGCCTTCACTGGCAGCTGTCTAAGGGAGATGATGGGCCTTCCCTGGGCTGGTGGCTGGTGTTTGGTCCTGAAGGAGGCTGTGCTGGACAATAGTGGGGCTTAATTACGCTCTTCCCTGGGCTGCGGTTTGCCGTTGGTCTTGCAAGCGACGCCCAGCGTGGCCCTGCCTCACTCCCTGCCTGGGCCCTGTAATTAGCGTTTGGGAGCGCCGGGAGTGTGTGTGAGTGTGTGACACAGGGCTGGCGCCATGACACTCGAATAATAGCCTCGCTCGAGAAGATAGCAGCCCTGTGGTGCTAACACCCATCTCAAGGACGAGAGAGAGAGAAAGGAGGGGAGAGGGAGGGCGGGGGAAGAGAAAGAGAGAAAGAGAGGGAGGGCGGGGAAAGGAAGAGATAGAAAGGGAAGAGGAAAAGAGAGAGAAGGAGAGGGAGGGCGGGGGAGAGAAAGATAGAAAGGGAAGAGGAAAAGAGAGAGAAAGGGTGGGGGAGGGCGGGGAGAGAAAGAGATAGAAAGGGAAGAGGAAAATAGAGAGAAGGAGTGGGAGAGAGGGGAGGAAAAGATAGAAAGGGAGTGTGAAAGAGAGAGGAAGAAGATAGAGAAGGAGGGGAAAGTGTGAAAGAGAGAGAGACAGATAGAGAGAGAGAGGGAGAGAGAGGGAGAGAGAAGGATTGTCCTTTTCACTCATTTGCTTGTGTGAGTGTATGTGCGATTTGTCTGCTTGTATTGTATTATTCCTCCAAGATGACACGCCGCATCTCCGAGGGCTTGTCCTAATGCATAAACTCTAAGTAAGTAAATTCTAAGTCTCGTGCACTGCCAGCCAACTCCTTCCCCCTTGGGTAGCTCCTCTCCTTTCATGTGGGCCTACGCACAGCTTCCCACTCTTCACACACAAGTAGTCTAGTGCTCACACACTCGCCTTCCTGCTCTTGAGCAGCTCGTCTGCATCCTCCACAGGCGTGCTGTGCGCAGAACAGGAGGCTCACTCGCTCATTTGCTCGTTTGACACCCCTTTTCTTTTCCTCGGTCGTCTGAACCCAGTGTTGCCTGTAATGGAAATTTCCACTCCATCAGATCTGATTTGATCAGTTCGATCTTGGAGGTGAGTTGGAGATTGGCAAGGTTCACTGAACAAAGCAGTGGGAAGCTCCAAGGCACTGGAGGAGAGGTGAGAGGAGAGGTGAGAGGTTCTTGGAGAGGTGAGAGGTTCCTGGAGACAGGAGGAAACTGACACTGGGGACCGTCAGCCACTTGAGTAACTGTGTTTTCCTTCCTCCTCTAAGGAAGCGTTGCTGTGACTTATCACTGAGACCATCCGTCTGTCAGCCCTCAGCCAGCCCACTGTCTTGCTGGGAGACTCATCATTGATATAGCCTTCCAACACTTCATTGATATAGCCTTGCAACACATCATTGATATAATCTTCCACCACTCTCTGGCAGGCCCTCTGTCTAGCAAGATGGAGACTCATTTTTATTACAGTGTCTGAAAATCTTGGAGGTGCTTTTTTTAAAATTCCGATCCAAAGCATTTGAGTCTGTGTCATTGTTGTCATTGATAGGGAGAGGTTGAAACCAGTCTAGGGCCCTGCTTTGACAAGTGGCCTTCATGGAACATAATGATAACAATGCTTTTATATGATTTATTATTATTATTATTATTATTATTATTATTATTATTATTATTGTCCTGATATTATCTACATTTTCATAGGGCCCACAATGTATGACAGCATCCGTTTTTTTTTTGCAAAAGAAAACTGTTTTACCTACGATGCATTAACACTTTAAGCTGCACAGAGCTAACCTACAGTGACTGCTCTCTGTGTGGAGGTAACACAACCTTCACTGGTGCTTATCGCATAGGAACTTCAGCCCTAAGGAGTGGGTGAGGCACTGAGAGGCATGCAGGGCCTTATCCAGCCCCAGCTGTGTGCAGCTTCCCTGGGCCACGGTTGGCAGGCAGGCAGGCAGGCTGGAGGAGAGAGTGTGGGTGTGGGAGAGGCAGCTTGGCAGGCAGGGAGGTGTTGGTGTTGAACTGTTTATGTAATCGTACCCCAGCAACACACCAACTCAGCCCCTCCAACAACCTCCCACCTCCTCTCCTCTCCCACCGTTCTTTCCAGTGTAGACCTCTCCACCACACACACCCACACACACACACACACACACACACATAAATGCACACACATACACACACACAAACGCACAAACACACACACACACATAAATGCACGCACACACACACACACACACACACACACACACACATAAATGCACACACACATACACACACATACATGAACACACACAAATGCACACAAATGCACACACACACACACACAAATGCACAGAGGCAAGCACTCACACACACACACACACACATACACACAAATGCACACACACACAAACACACACACACATGCACGCATGCACGCACACACACACAGACAGTCACACATAGAGACACACACACAGACACACACACACACACCTCTGCTGGCGTCCTGAGTCTTTTCCTGCTCCCGCAGACGGGAGTAACACTGGAGTCTTTTACAGGCGGGCGGAGGGCTGAAGGGCTGAAGGATGAGGGTTCCGGGCCCAGAGCCGCAGGACGCCTGCCGAGCGCACAGGGACCCATGCGTCACACACACACACACACACACACACACACACACACACACACACACACTGGAGTTAGCACACATGCGTCAGCCGCCCCGCAGCCATTTCCTGCCTGCGCCCGCCCATCTAATACCAAACAGACCTCCACTTCTGCCTTTCCGACCTCTCCTCCAGCAATTCCCTCTATCTATCTATCCATTCTTATCCTCCTCTCTCTTTCTCTCTCTGTCTCTCTCTCTTGCTCTCTATCCCTCTCTCTCCCTCTCCCTCTGTCTCTCTCTCTCTCCCTCTCACACACACACGTACAGTCCATCAAACATCCCTCCACTTCTGCCTTTCCGACCTCTCCTCCAGCAATTCCCTCTATCTGTCTATCCATTCTTATCCCTCTCTCTCTGTCCCTCTCTCTCTCTGTCTGTCTGTCCGCGTCTCTTTCTCTCTCTCTCTCTCTCTCACACACACACTCCATCAAACAGATCTCCACTTCTCCTTTACCTCCTCTCCTCCAGCAATTCCCTCTATCTATCCATTCTCATACTTCTCTCTCTATCTCTCCTGCTTTCACTCTCTCTCTCCCTCTCTCTCTCTCACTCTCTGTCTCTCTCTCTCACACACACATACAGTCCATCAAACAGACCTCCACTTCTGCCTTTCCGACCTCTTCTCCAGCATTTACCTGTATCTATCTATCTATTCTCATCACCCCCTCTCTCTCTTTCTCTCTCACTTTCTGTCTCTCTCTCTCACACACACATACAGTCCATCAAACAGACCTCCACTTCTGTCTTTTCCTCCTCTTCTCCACCTTTTCTCTGTATCTGTCTATTCTCATTCCTCCATGTCTCTCTATCTCTCACACATTCACACACTCCATCTCTCTGCCTTTTTTCCTCGTCTTATGCCTCTCACGCCCTTTCTCTCTCTCCATCTCAATCTCCGTTTAACACACACACTTTATCTCTCTATTTTTCTTTTATAGTGTCCCATTTTCTTCTCCCTTCATCCGTCATCCATCACTTTCTTATTCATTTGCTTTCTCCTTCCCTCACCTTGCATATCTGTCTTAATCACACACACCCACTTACACACACACACACCCACTCACACACACACACACACACACACACACACACTTTTTGGTCACCTTATTCCACCTTTCTTGTCTTGTCTTTATTTCTGCCTCTGCTGTCCCCCTCCTCCTTCACAGCTTCCCTCTCTTCCCTTTCCTTTCCCTCCCTCTCTGTCCCTCCCTCCCTCCCCTCCTTCCCTTCCTCCCTTCTTCTCTTCACTCCTTCCCTCCCTCTCTGTCCTTCCCTCCCTGCCCTCCATCCCCTCCTCCCTTCCTCTCTTCCCTCCTTCCCTCCCTCTCTGTCCTTCCCTCCCTCCCTCCATCCCCTCCTCCCCTCCTCCCTTCCTCTCTTCCCTCCTCCCTTTTCCTCCCTAATTCCTCACACCCCTCTTCCCCAGCTCTAAGTCATCTCCCTGGGTGTGCTGGGACTCTTCTTCTTCCATGCCCTTCAGTGATTCCCCCAGACTGGTAGTGTGCTGAGCTCCATTCGCAGCCGGAGCTCAGTTTCCAGGTAGTCCTGCACATTTAAAAGCAGGAAATGACATCATGCGCCCCCCCTAAGTCTTGGACGTTCGCCCTACAAAGTTGGGGCAACACAGACAGAGGACCTCGAGTTTACACTTCAAGATAGCTGTGCAGGTCGAGTTGAGTGCTACATGAATGCTACATTTCCCATTAATATGTTTGTCATGATGCTTGGTGTTGTCATCAGACAGCACGCAATCAGTGTTGTTTTAGTCGATACTATGTACTATATCTGCTATT
>CM059277.1:5752265-5754765 GCA_030347295.1 Setipinna tenuifilis
TGGGTTGGAGCGTGCTGTCCGCAGAATAGAATATGCAGGACGTGAGCCTGTTTCGAATCCAGCGGGGCTACCCCGTCCTGTTCAGTCCAGTCCAGCGATGTCAATAAAGCATTTGTTGTTTAAATGTTGCAGGATGCTCCGGGAGGGAACAAGGGATGATGGGACGGACGGCCCAAAGCCAAAAAAAAATGTGTTTTGTTCCAAAAAGCAGCACAGAGCATACTATTGATGATTGCCATCACCTTAGTTGACCACGAAAAACAGTTCAGTTTCACTCAAGTTCAGTTCACTCTGTCATGTATGGTCTTACAATGCTGACACATGCCAGCAAAATAAAAAGTCTTGCTTCATGATAAGTGTCTCTGCTGCGATGAGTGGAATAATGAAGATGGTATAAAAGTCTAAACTAGCGAGCTAGTTAGCTAGCTCGTCTAGCTTGTAAGCTATTGAGTCATTTGTCTTTGTGTGCAAGCTGTCATCGAATTAAAGTAATCCTAAAATTGCCCAACACACCAGCAGCAACAGCAATGTCTGACACAACCCTCTGGGTTGTTTTTTCTTTGTTTGGCAAGCAAAATAACCATAACAATGGAACTCTAAACTGTCACCAATGACAACATACAACATTAACTGATTGGCTAGCCCTTTGCTTTATTTGCTTCTCTGGTATGTATTAGTACCATGGAAGATATTGTGTATAATATGTTGTAAGTATATACATAACTACACATACACAGACACACAGACACACAGACACAGACACACATAGACACACACACACACACACACACACACACACGCATAAATAAATACATACATACAAACATACATACACACATACAGACAGGCACATACATGCATGTATACATAAAGACTTGTATACATTGTCTACATCTGTTTGTCCAAGAGTGTGTATTTTATGTTTGGCTGTGTTCCTGTGAGATGAGTTTACAGCGAGGTTCCCATGGCTGGGAGCTGGCCGAGAGAGGTCTCTGGCTGGGATGGGAACTGGCCAGGAGAGGAGCTGGCTGTGATGGGAACGGGATCGGCTGCCCACAGTGTATGGATCCCATCAGAAACGCTCCAGGATTATGGTTGGTGGCCTCCACAGATTTACTGTCAGCTCTTTCTTTCTCTTTCTTTCTCTCTCTCTCTTTCACTTGGTCTCTCTCCTTTTTTCTTTCTCTCTGTCTTCCTCCTCTCTCTTTTTTCTTTCTCTATAATCACCCCTCTCTCTTTATTTAACACTTTCTCTCTCTCTCTTACTCTGTTTTTTGTTTCTCTCTGTCTTCCTCCTCTCTCTTTTTTCTTTCTCTATAATCACCCCTCTCTCTCTATTTAACACTTTCTCTCTCTCTCTGTCTCTCTCTTTCTCTCTCTCTCTGTCTGTCTTTAACTTGCTGTCTGTACTCAGCTGGGTGTTCTCTGGGAAGCGTCTCGTGAATCGTCTCGGGTTGCGTGGGGTGGGGGGGGGGTGACCCCAGAGGCTGGTGCTCCAGACAGATATGATGGGAGGCAGGCTTGGTCAGGTCCCGAGTCCCAGTAGCGTTTACAGGTCTGCCACAGGTTTACACAGCACTGCGGGCAAGCACACAGCTCCTAGACAAGCACAGAGCTCCTAGACCAGTGAGCTCATCGCTCTCATAAAAAAAGATAATAAAAAACACAAAGATGTTCTCATGAACACAGCTGTGTACATCTGGATTTTTTTTTTTCATTTTTTTGGCATTTGGCATTTTTTGGAGCGTGCCTACTTGATCTCCTCTCCATTACTGTTTCGTTCTGACACTGTCATGTGTTTCTTGTTGGTTGGTGAATTTAACAAAAAAAAAAAAAAAAAAAAAAACAAGAAACACAAAACTACACACACACGGCCAAAACGAACAGCCCGGCACGGTTGATCATAATCCTGCCGCAATTAGAGCGCCCATCCCCTCCAAAGCACACACACACACACACACACACACACACACACACACACACACACACACACACACATACACACACATACACACAAGCCTAGGGAGATGTCATGAGACGTCTGTCTCCAAATTGTTTGGTTGGCGTTGTTTTGATGCATGCTGCTCTGTGCAAACAGAGGGACCTAGACCGAGATGGCTTGATTTCTGCTCTAGACACCATCAAAGGGGCTGTGGAATGCCTGCAGCCCGGCCTGGCCTGCCTGTCTGTCTGTCTGTCTGTCTGTCAGCCGCGGTTCCTTCTCTTCTCTTCTCGCTCTCCGCTCGTCCTCCCAGCCTCGGCTCTCATGTTTTATGTAGTGTGGAAAATTTTAGTTAATTTCTCCTCTCCGCTTGGCTCTCCCCTCCTGCGTGTTTCCTTAACAACAAGACTGGGAGTTTGGGGCAGGGTGGGGTGGGGTGTTATGGAGGGGGGGAATGGGAGGGGGTTGGAGAGGGTTGAGGGGGGGGGGGGTGTGGGGGTGTGTGTGTGGGGGGGGGGGTTGGCAGTTGAGCCCCCCCACTCCGTCTTCCTTTTCTCC
>CM059277.1:5764765-5767265 GCA_030347295.1 Setipinna tenuifilis
GAGAGACAGAGAGAGAGCGAGAGATGGAGAAAGAAGACACTAGGAGGGGAAAGAGAAAGTGAAAGATTATGGAAGAAAGGCAGAGAAAGGGTGAGAGAGAGGGAATAAAGAGAGAGACAGAGAAACAGAAAAATGAAAGAGAGAAAGAGAGAGATAAAAAAACAGATGGGGATGCAGAGACAGTGAGAGAGATAAAGGAAGATGACACTGGGAGGGGAATGGAAGATATTGAGACAGGGAAAGAGAACGTAAAAGATAATGGAAGACAGGCTGAAAGAGAAAGGCTGAGAGGAAGATGAAAAGAGCGTAAGACAGAAAAACAGAAAGATAGAAAGGCAGGCAGAGAGCAAAGAGGGAGAAAGTGGAGATCCTCCCTTCCCTTCCAAAAGGCCCCAACACCCGTCAAGGCTGCGGAGAGCCCAGAGGCCAGCTGATACAGCAAATGCCTTCCCCATATGTCCCTCTCCTCCCTGAACGCTTCTCCAGACCCTCCAAACGCCCTCCAAATGCCTGCACGGGCCCACAGATGTGTGCAGCTTTATCGGGGGGAACGTTACCCTTGCCACCTCTGTGGCTTTTGGAATGGTCACCTTGAAGTGTCATTGGGCCATCTCATCTGCCTGACTGACTGGTTTTATCTTCGGGGGTTGGCGGGGAACGTTTTGGTAAGCGCCAACTAAAATGAGAAACCACTGCGGGGCCTCAGTCTGGTTTTGGTGTTAGCAAAAGTGCAGTTTTTGAGAGCTTGATCTAAAGAATGGAGGAGGTGATAGAATGACACGTGGTCAGTGGTAACAGATCCCGTCTCTGTTTCTGATGTCAGACACAATGCGGTTAGATGAGTATCTAATACTCCACGACAATACCGACAAAATCGAAAAAATAAAACGTTCAAAACGCATATAGTGGCTTGGAACCGATGAAAGTATGTGACACATCGGTGACAGCTTAGAGCTTAGAGCGGCTTTTTGGCCCGTGATCAGCCTCTCAAACACCTCGTAATGGATTTATCAGGACAAGTGTTCTGGGCCATTGTTGTGTCAATTACACGGTTTCAGATTCCCAGCTATTTCCTGAAGTCCGAGCTGAGCTGAGCTGCCCAAGTGCTCTGTGTTCTTTCTTTTGACCCCTCCATTCCCCCCACCACCACAACGCCACTCCTTCGTGGCAGCAATGTGGGAACATTTATGGGCAAAAACAATGAAATGTAATCAAATCTAAATTTAAATGTTGTTTTATACATTCTCCGGCCCCGTGCCAGGCAAACCACAGTCAAGCTGCCTGTTTTTTTTTTGTTTTTTTTTTTTTCTCTTTCTCCCCCTGCTAGGCATTCCTGTGGCTGCTGCATTGGTACCGGTATCAAAAATATCTGATCTGGTTCTGCTGGCTTCAGACTGCGCCATTACAGCACAGGAAATGGACTGGGCCGAGGCACTGCAGTGTCCCCGCCACCACCCAAATTAGCCCAAATTACCGCCTCCCATCTCTGCCCAGACTCCTGCTATCTGCTCTCTGATTACAGCCCATAATGCTTTGGGAGAGCAGCACTGGCTTGGCTGTGGCCAATGGCTCTGAGTGGGTTGTTTGTGTCTGGCGTGCGAGACGTGCGTTGGAGAGGTGCTTCTATGCAGGGCTGGCTGTGCACGTCACACTCAGATGTCAGACGTCAGACGTCACACCCAGCCTGTTTTCTCTCTGCAGAAAGGCAGACAGGTCACCTCGGTGTTCGGTGCCCCCTAAAAGAAACGCGTAACTTGATAACAGCATCTCTTTCGAGATCGTGAAAGCTGATGGTGAAATGACTTGGAGAGGGATAGTTGGTCATGGCCCCTGGGTGACCTGGGTGTAGGTGTGTAGGTGTTGCGTCAGGTCAGGACAGGGACAGAGACGGAGACAGAGCAAGGACATAAAGGAAGACCCAAGGGGAAGGAAGTCCTATTGTATGTCCCTTTCTGGACACTGACAAACATCCCACAATAGAAGATAATGGAGGCATTATCTCTTGCTCATGTTTGCTATGTTCATCCATCTGTCCAGACCCAAAACTGTCCTCATGTGTTCCGTGTTGTGGTGGCGTTTCCCAGGCTCTTTGACCTGCCAGTGTGGGGGGAATAGGTGTGGTTGTAACACAACACAAGTGGTGCTCCTCCGTCCTCGAAATGTTGCTTAATGTTACGTTGCGAACATTGCGCTTGACATCAAGTAAGTTTTATGTGCCAGGAATGATTTAAGTTCATCTCAGTGTTTTAGCAGGACCTAGCGGCCATACCAAATACATAGAAGCACTTTAACTAAGAAACCAAAGGCCCCGGTTGAAACCTGAAACAGTATCTCCAGGTCTGATGTGAAAACCAGCTTGTGTTTTTACAGTCCATTTCAGTTCCAACCAAAGTTTTGAAACTTGTTTGGAGAAATTCACACAAATGATGAGGAGTGCCGTTTTTTTTTCTCCGTTGTGCCAAGGTGCTTGTGAGCATGTGTGTGGAAAAACCAGATGAGG
>CM059277.1:5779765-5784765 GCA_030347295.1 Setipinna tenuifilis
AGGGGGCATGTTTATGTAAACCATATTTGTCATTCCTACCAGCAGTGGGCCCAGTATATATTTTCCCTACCCTGCTCTCTGTACATTTTCTTCTTTGTGGAGAGCTGCCACTTAGACACTTCACAGAAGCCCTATGTGCATCTCTCTAGCTATCCGTGGCAAACAGTCGCCCTCTGCTGCAGAGATGGGGTACTGCATGAGATATTCGGTACATTTATTGAGGGAAGTGCATCAAACTTAGAATGTCATATCGTTAGCTTCATAGCATAATTGCCTAAGTCATTTTTTGGTCAAATTGAGATTTTTGCACAACTTTACTCCCCTACCACTTCTGCATCATCCTGTCTGTCTGCCTATGTCATTGGCCAATCACAACACTCATAAAAGTAAAAAAAAACATAGCTGCCTAAGTCATTCATTTGACTTAGGCAGTTTTACCATTGGACTTAGGCAGTTTTTATACAATCAATTTGACTTAGGCAGATTATGCCTATGACTTAGGCAGTTTTTCTGAAAATATAAAATAAACATTACATCTTCTCAGCCATTTTGCATACATCAAAACTGCCTAAGTCACTTTTATTTGATAAAAAAATGATGTTCGGTTTTGTTCTTTTTCCAAACTTTTTCTCACATCTACATGAATGTTCTGTGAAAATATCAATAAAAAATATGCATGTGATTTTTAGAAAATGTGTTTTTTCTTGTTTTCCAAAAACACAAAAAAATGACTTAGGCAATTATGCTATCAAGCTAACGATATAAGGTAGAGAAGTGAGCAGATTTTAAATGCTGTCTTTGCTTGTTGAACTTTATCAGTATGTTAAATATGACATCAGGAGACATAATTATCAACAACAGTGTATCTTAGTTTCATGGTAATATTTCAGTTAAGTAAGTTTTACAAAATGATACTACAAAAACCTTTCTTTCAAATTTACAAATCTATTTTAATACATTTAATACAGAAAATAAACATAAACAAAACAACCGAAGCAAAGAGAAACATATTTAAACAACTAAATCCTGTATGCTCTACAGAGGGGTGCGTGCCATCAGACCATATACGGAAGGATCCGCGACTTTTAAAAAACAATCATGGCACCTGACTGCCTATTGCCACCACGTCGTTAACTCTTTATCGAGCTTTCAGTCTTTGTGAAAAGGTTATAAAAATATTTGATCTACCAGTCCTCACTAGAAGCATACCCAGTGCAACAATAGACTTATTCACAGGAGAGACAATAGACCCTACATCCAAAGTTTAACACATTCCCACAGAGCTCTTAGAAAAATCAGCAGTGGACTTTACAAGCAAACACCTCCTAACATGGACCCGGTAAACCAGCCCCTCGTACTTCACTACATTTCATGTAGGGGGTCTGGCTGTGGTTTCATTGACATGGTTGTCTCAGGCAGCATCTTGCCTGACCAATCAGCAAACAGAGGGAGTCACGACCAGACATTAGGAATTGGGTGAAGGCAGATCTGATCATTTTAAACTTCAGCAGAGTCTACACGTCCAGGAAGAAATTGTTTGCTGATTGGTCAGGCAAAATGCTGCCTGAAACTAACCATGTTACACTGTAAACCCGGATAAGTCAATACAACTCAAAACTTTTGATGTAACTGATTACGTCAATAGTTTTGAGTACATTAACTATATATTTTAATTAAAGTTAACTTAAAAAATTTTAATACATGAATTTGTACTTAAACTTTTAAAGTTAACTTTAATTAAAATATATAGTTAATGTACTCAAAACTATTGACGTAATCAGTTACATCAAAAGTTTTGAGTTGTATTGACAATCCGGTTTTACAGTGTAATGAAACAACAGCCAGACCCTCTGTACGAAATGAAGCCCAAGGGGCTGGTTTACCAGGCTATCTGTGTGCTGTCCCGTGCCTATATTTGATCTGTATGGTGCAACACTGTTCCACTGCCAGTCCTCGTGGAGTAGGACACCGAGACACCAGACTGTGCCCACGCGGTGCCTCTTTCTCAGGAGACAAGCCATCCATGCAGGGGTGTGTGTGTGTGTGTGTGTGTGTGTGTGTGTGTGTGTGTGTCTGTGAGTCTTTGTGCACAAAGATGTGTGCAATTTTTAGGCCATTTTCTTAAGGACAGTCAGGTTCCTGCCTGGGTGTGTAAGTGCAAGTGTGTGTGTGTGTGTGTGTGTGTGTGTGTGTGTGTGTTTATTTTCAGTGTAACTTCTGTCCAGTGTGCCTGAGTGTCTGGCTACTTGCTGGTCCTGTTAGTGACGACTCTTCAAAGCCTGTACCTCTTCCTGTAACCAGAGAAGAATTAGTTGCATTTTTAACAATTAATATTTAAATATGAATACACAATACACAGTAGAGTTTACCATTCTAATCAATTCCACTACAACATTCCTATGTTGTTTAAATTCTACCCAAGATGTTGTATGTACAGTTTGAGCTACTGTAGACCAGTCTCTAAAACCAAATGACAAGCATGAATGTGCTCTTTGCAACACTCGGTAGTAATTACAAGTCAAAGGAGCTAAGTTGTAAGCAACAGGCCTTCTTTTAGTAGCTTGAAGATGTTTCACCTTTCATCCAAAAGGCTTCTTCAGTTCTATGGAAGCCTTTTCAGAACTGAAGAAGCCTTTTGGATGAAAGCTGAAACGTCTTCAAGCTACTAAAAGAAGTCCAGTTGCTTACAACTTGGCTCCTTTGACTAACATGAGATGAATCTTGACAGACAAGTCAGTGAGAGCTGAGACAAACAGGCTGGCAAACAGCCAGTGTGTGGTGTTGCCTCTTTGTCATTTAGCTGACGTGCCAAGTCACGTGTCTATTATTGTAAGTATTTGGCTAAATGAGCCTCATGTACATTTTCAGTCATTTTGTAGGATTAATGTTTAGCTTTTAACTTTATCTGACTTAATGCTACATAGAGGCAAGGCCTCCAGCTAATCCCAATGCTTGTCTACCTTGTGTGTAATACCATGTGTAATTATGCTTATATTTCTTATTTATAATTTAACTTGGCTGCTTCTCAGGGTTTTAGTTTTATTTGACCCGAGGCTACAGACAGGTGGCCCCCTAGCCAAACCTGTTGCTCCTCCACCTCTAGTAACCTCAGGCCATCTCATCTTAACACATGGGACAGATAAAAACTCCAGATGTCTGGGATAGTTCTGAATGTACATGTTTTCCATTGTCTCCCACTCAATCTCACTGTAAGACAATCTTCCAAGTTAAAGTCCAGCTTTTTTGGGAAATAGTTTTACTAACAGGGAAAGGGAAACTTATAATTTGTAACACCAAATTTGACACATGTTATGATTCTGTACGTACAGTCTGAAGACAATTATATAATGTGTATGTGTGACAAGACTTCTTAAAATTAAGAATACTATTAAAAACAGGAATCATGGACATTCCTAACTCTGCAGTCATTATCATTAAAATAAACAGTTTTTTTTTTTTTTTGCTACAAACACCTGGGGAACAAAGTGGGTCTTTGCATGTTTTATTAGACCACCAAAAATAGGAACGGTCCGCAGGAAACGGGGCTATCTGGTCACCCCAAACTATATATGAGATGTTTACACTAACTGGAGTGTGAGGTAGTGTGCCTCTAGTGGCCTGAGTGTTGTTTTGCGCTCCTAACTCACTTTGGATGAGACGAGAGTGTATGCTAAGGGCAGTGTAATGGTATGTTTGATACTGTTCATACTGTATGTTTGATACTGAGCATAACTCACCTCTAGTTTTAAACGTCTGTTTCTCTCCTCAGTTAGCTCATCTCTCAGCTCCTTCAGGTCATGTCTTCAAGCAGAACATAATAAGATATACATCAACATGAGTCTAACTTCTCTCCAGTAAAGAAATGTGCATTCCAGGGGTATATGCTTGTACAATTACTTGTATAATTCTCTCCCTGTGTAGGAAGTATGTGTGTCTGTAGTGTCCCTGTTCTGGGAAACTTACTTAGGCACATGCATCTCTTTGTACATACTGTATGAAGGTAGTCTGTTCCTCTACACCTCTGTTAGCTTATGTCCTACTTTTTGTAAGTCGCTTTGGATAAAAGCGTTTGCTAAGTTTAATGTAATGTAATGGATATCATACACTGACTGCACAGTATTCTCTGGTAATTCAACTATTTACTTTTACATGTGCTTTGTTCAGTGTGTGTGTGTGTGTGTGTGTGCATTCACAAACAGGGCTACATTGGAACACTGTTGTATACTGACATTAATGATTATTGATATGACACATCAATCACTGACACATCGTAATAGCAATAGGACATTTAAGGTTTTACGTTCCATTGCAGTTTCATACAGCGACCAGGCCATTGACTGTATTATATATATACAGTCTCTGGTCCAGACAAGTTATTTCAGTGTAACTTGTAAAGTCAGCCATCACTCACTCATGACGAGTCCGGAGCAGATCCAGGGTCATCCTCAGGTCCCGCATGTCTGCCTGCAGGTCTTCCAGAGACAAGCTCTTCTCCTGGGCTGGCTGGGCGACGGCTGGCTTCAGGTCTGGCTTCAGGTCTGGCAGGACCTTTGGAAGGACCAGTGGGTGTGGAGGTGATACTGATCGCTTGGGTGGAGTTTCCGTCTTCGCGGGCGATGGCAAACGGTTCTCTGTAACCTGAGGAATTTTAAGAATTAAGTTTAGTAAGTCTATGCTAATGCTATGCTAATGTCTACTAAGTGTAATATTACGTACTGTAATATGATTTAGGAAATCAGCAAGACAGTTGAGCTAATTTAAGAAACCAGCAAGACAAAACAGCAAGACAGTAAGCTAAAAGAGGACACCGGGTAGCTTTGCTTACACCAACCAATAGCACGCTTGACATCGATAAAAGCTAGCTAGCTTGCTAAGCCAAGGAATGACAACAACAGTAATCCCACCATAACATAAACAAATGCTATTCAAAGCGCTTTACATAAATTACAGGAAAAATGTCAAAGAAGACAGAAATAATATGTTTTATAATATTATTTCTC
>CM059277.1:5789765-5792265 GCA_030347295.1 Setipinna tenuifilis
CCTTTTTAGCCTCTGTCTGTTTTTATCGATCTCTCTCACTCTCTCTCTCTCTCCCCTGTTTGTCCATCGTTTTCTCTCTCTCTCCATCTTTCTATCTCTCTTTTTGTCCCTCTCTCTCACTCTGGGAACAGGAAACGCAGAGCAGTCGTTTGTTTTGGTCCCACGGTGACTCATGAAGTTTCCATCTCTGCGCCTGAGAGGCCAGCCAACTGGAATCCACCTCAACGAAAAACCAACCAACACTCTGGAAGAACTCAACTACCATGGCAACGGTGGATTTCGACCGTGGACCTCAACAACACACCCCTAACCTCAGCCCAAATCACGCAGGGACATTTCATGTTTATGGAAGGGGGGGTGGGGGTGGGGGTTGTGGGGGGCGGGGAGCTGCTTAGAGGATCTACATGGACCCATGTGGGTCAGAAATATGGCCACCGCAGCGAGGCAATAAATACTGGTGTGTGTGTGAAGCGCTCGGGCACTCACTTGGGTGTGAAGTGTGGTTTCTCCTTCACCGGCGGTGGTGGTGCTCTACGTCCCGGGAGGCCTGCGATTCCAGGAAGCTTAATTTTGGTGGGAGGGTCACTCCTCATGTCTTTGGTGTCGTGCTTCTCCTCTGAGAAGAGAAGAGAAGAGAAGAGAAGAGAAGAGAAGAGAAGAGAAGAGAAGAGAAGAGAAGAGAAGAGAAGAGAAGAGAAGAGAAGAGAAGCAGAGTTTACAGTACATGTCTTTAGCTCCAAAGGCAGAAGTCGTACATGAAGTAACATGAATGAAAAACCTGCTGAGCTTGCACAGTGTATATCAGTCATAACAGTCTTAAGAGAGCCCTTACAACACTCAGGAAGGGGAATGCCTGCATGTCTGAATAGAGTTGTAGAGTAGAACTATTTTATCTGCACAAATTTTGAATATGTTCCAAGGCAGTTTCATTTATGCTTTTTATCCTGCTGTGTATTTCTTAAGTTTCACTTACTGCCAAAGTCTACAATTTTTCAACTTTTTTAGCACCAGCTGTATTTTTCTTACCTTTTGACTCTGTCTTTGGTGAGGAATCATTTGTGGGCTTGTCCATTGCTGGTTTCACTGGAGAGAGAAACAAAATACACAGAGAAACACACAATATTTTCAGCTGGAACAATATGCCGATTCTTTGGGAGTAAGTTGTCCATCTGCCCTGAGCAGAAACCTCCGTTCTCAAGAGCACTTAAAATGGGAGTCATGCGACGCATGGTCATCCCACATTTTCATAACATGCCCCTAAGGAAGGCATCTATGATATGTCCCCCAGACAAAGACATAAACTCAGAGAGAGTTAGAGAGAGAGATACAGAGATACACAGTGACAGAGAAAGAGAGAAAGACAGAGACAGAGACAGAGAGAGAGAGAGAGAGAGAGAGAGAGAGAGAGAAAAAGAGACAGAGACAGACAGAGAGACAGAGGTAAAGACATAGAGAGAGAGAAAGACAGAGAGAGGGAGAGAGAGAGAGACATAAACAGAGACAGAGAAAGAGAGAGAAGGAGAGAAAGAGGGAGACAGATACAGAGAAGGAGAGAGAAGTCTGCATATCCTACCTCCTGTGTCCAAAAGGAGTGCGAACTATTGGCCCGATTTCAAACCTCGGCCTGATTCTGATAATAGCTACAGAGCTTCTGCAGGAGAGAGACTTTGGGGGAAGCCACAGACAAGCATCTCAGTTTCCTCAAACTTCCTCTGCCTGGTCACATGACTGTCAACATAGCCCAAGACTTCCTGCTCTTACTGGGGGAGAATTCTTTGCAGGTTGTCTGCGGTGGTGCCAACACCAACCTGAGTATGCTACAGTAGCTCACGTCCTCCTCCTTTTGTTTCAAGATTAACTATTATTTTTGTGGGAATTACGAAACAATGCAATAATATTAGGAGCATAGCTTTAAATGTACATCATTGTCTGTGTAGGGAGAGGTTAAAGCACTGTCATTTGGTTTTAGTTAAAGGTTATCTTGGCACGCAAAAACAAACAGATTCACAAGAGCCCCAGACGCTGCTTTACTTCAAACACATCTTCATGCAAAAGCATCAGAGAGCAGTGAACCACATCCTGTCTGAAATGTGCATGATGCTGATTAGAAGAACACATCCTCTTACGAAGGCAGGAGGACTTGGGCACATGGCTGCATGCATTATGATGCAAATCTGTCTCGTCTGACAGCACATACTGTACCTGCCCTATTTATGAAAACAATATGTCTTTGTAAAAATATGTGTACGGCTTTAAAGAAACGCCATGACTACCTGGTTAAAAATCAACCATGTGTACGTAAAATATTTGTTTTAGCATGTGATTATAAACTTGAAGACATAGCCTTAAATAAGAACACATATGAACACATTCCAAGAACTTTTTCAATACTTCTTTACAAAATATGTGTATACCTTTAAAGACATACCACAACTTCCTAGTTAAAAATCAACCACGGCTAAGCAATATATTTCTGTTGTTTCAGTGTTTTGAGCATACA
>CM059277.1:5797265-5847265 GCA_030347295.1 Setipinna tenuifilis
ACACACACACTCACACACACAGACACATGCAGGCAAATATCTCTGAATGATTTTCATCCACCAACCATCTTCAATCTAAAGTAAGTTAAAGGCCAAAGCTTATCATTGGAAAGAAACAGCGTAGGAGGACGTCACAAAGCCAAGAACCAGAACAAACAGCATCAGTCAATAACAATAGCAAAGTGGAGCACAGAAATGCAGCTCACACCCGCAAGTCATTGTAGTCATTCACGTGTAAGCGTGCGATGCCCATACTGATATGAATGTGCCGCTGTGCAGCCAAAGGGTCTGTACCGTGCAAACAGGTTCTGCCAGCTACTGCATGACAGGTATGCAGTCACATTCAGAGGAGCTATAGCCCCAAGAAAACACAGCATTCACAATGCAATGCAACAAAAACACTGAACATATACTTTTGTTACGTCTTAGGGCCTGTTTTGCCTGAACAGGAAGGCCAACAACACAGCAGTATTTGCAAACAGTTGGTGTCTACTCAGGGTTTCTTCCTGTTAAAGGGACGTTTTCCTTTCCACTGTCGCCTTCGGGCTTTCTCTAGAGGCTTTTGTGGGGCTGCTGTTTTCAAAAGAACCTTGAGACTGTACACATTGTTATGAAGGCTTCAAAAATAGATAGAATGCAACTGGTCTGAGTGTTGAACAGCACAGATTATAGGCTGTCAATAGGAGGGAAGTGAGAGTCTCAAGGCCTGTCTCAAGTGTAACTGCGGTCATTAAAGAACCAGTAAATTGAAAACTAATGTTCAGTTTGGTAACACGTACCACTTGAACGTAATACTGCAGCTGAAAACATGTGAAATGCCACTAAAGTCACTGTGTTACTGTGTTATTTACTGAATTATGCCATTTTACCAAGCTGTTTATAGTAGGCCAAAGATACTTGGGACTAAAAACATACTCAAAATTGACTAGTAAAAAGTGATTAGTAACAAGTCTCTCTGTGGTATGAGGAACTTATAGGCGGAAATATTTAGACTTACTGTATATGTTCAGATATTTAGACTGGATTTTCAAGAAATGCACATACAGTACGTAACATAAGCAGCTTTTACCTCTCTGAGCACTTCGATGGTCTCGCCGACAATGAGCTCCATCTCATCCTCGTGCACTGGAGCATATGAGAACGTCACTTCGCATCTTCTGGTCGGTGTCTTTACCATTTTCGCTGCAAGTCAAAAAAAAACACAATTTAATTAAGTTTGACCAAAATCTACTATATCACAAAACAGGAATGGTACATTTATTAAATAGAACTAAATATTAGTTATACTATTACATAGTTATACTAATCTGTAGTTATACTAATATACTAATATTATTACACTGCCTGCTGTCTCGACCACAAGTCAGGAGGTCTTTAACTCTGTGTGTGTAATGAAAGAGCAGCGAGCATCTTCAAAAGCATATTCAGACTGTCTGACTGCGATGTGAAGGAGATATCAGCCTTCGCCACCTGCCATGCAGGCTGCCGTTGGGCGTCAGCAAGCAAGTGCAGTGGGCCGTGAGGCCTGACAGAGCCTCGCATTAATTGGCTGTTTGTTTGTGTGTATGTTGCTGTGTCAGTGCAGAGGCAGGCTATTTCTGGCCCCCGCCACCACAAACCCAAACACCTCCGCCCAGCGTAAGAAGAAGAGTGGTGTTTATGTGTCAGTGGGTGGCCACAGCTATTGACTCTGACAATGACAGTGACTAGCACGCACACACACACACAGGGTCTTTGAGCAGAGATTAGTGTAAACTGAAGGATGGCTGAGATAGACAGACAGAGGCGGGGCAAACAAACCCACATTTCCTGATGCTCCTGGGCTCCCTGTTGTGGTCTCCTATTAAGTACACTGGTACTTCCTGTGTGAAAAATAGAGAAAAAAATCAATTCAGGGAAGTGCTGCAAGCACACACAAACACTGAAACCTTTTCTCAGTGCCTTTCCTCCTTGTCGACCAGGACGGAAAGGCTATATGGACACAATGCATATGGACGCAGTTTACTCAGAAAAAAAATGTGTAGGACGAGACCTTGGTGAAGTTGGCCGGAAAGATCCCTCTCTTTCCCCCGAGCTCCCCTTGGAGCCAGCCTTCCTCACGAGCCTTGGTGACATTCTTCACGACGTCACCCGCTCGCACGGTCATCTCGTCCCCCATCGACCCCTCGAAGTCGATCAGTACCAGCACCTCTGCAAAGAGGGAGAGGGACCGTAAGAGTCAGACCATAATGTTTTTACTTTTTATTTACCACTACCATCACCAACTTTGGTTAATCTCAGGTTAGTTTTAAACTGTGCTATAAAAATAAACAACTATATGACTATGAGTACGACTATGGTGTGACACTGTAAAGAGAAGCAGATCGTCGTCAAAAGGTCATCAAACCATAATGTTTTTCCTTTTTTTTTAATTGTTTAATTATTTCCATTGTTTTCCCAATCCCAAGCACATTGCCCCCACTTTGGTTGACCTCAGGTTATACGACTATTTGACTATGACTGCGACTATGGTGGGACACTGTAAAGAGAAGCAGATCGTCGTCAGAAGGTCATCAGCTTTAATGCAGTATGTTACTAGAGGCCAAACATCTCCAGAACACAACTTCAGCAGATCTTCCCTAAAGAAAACAGGAACTCAGGGGTGTAGAGCACCCATACCATGAAAGGGCAAGTGCCCAAGGGGACCCCAGTTTGAATCCGGCCTGTGTCATTTCCCAGTCCTACCCCATCTCTCTCTCCCGCTCACTTCCTGTCACCATCTTCACTGTCATATCATAAAAAAGCCCAAAAATATATGCTTATTTCTTTGAAAAAAACAAGAGCTCTTGAATTTTTAGGTAAACCCCTCATATGAGTTAGTCATTGTGTTTCTATCCACACAATGGCAGGCTCACTGATGTTGCTGTTGTACTAAGGCCTGGCCATATTAAGCAATTCTATTTGATGTCTGTGTTTAAATCAAGGAAGACTGTCATATTGGTGATGAGTTGGGGCAACGATGCTACATGTTCCTTCTCTGGCAGAAGAATGAGAGTTACTTTAGAGATTTTTGCCTCATCGACTGCACGAAATACTTTGAGGAAACACATGCCCCAGCAAGCAGAAACTATGCAAGATCCACTGATACCACATTGTACTGGGTATTATGGAGCAAATTGTGTGATACAAAAGCACAGCGCTAAACACCACCACAGTGTGTAACAGCAGTCCGGAGATCCACTGGTATTGTTTACTGTCATTTTCTCTGCAAACTAGCACAAAACAAGTGTGGTCAAACAGTATGTAGGACACTGCGAGTCTCCACAAGACTGTTTTTTAAGCTTTCCAGACAGACTCTTGACAAGCTGATTGCACTTCTTCAGCTCTCTGCAACAGCAGAGGTATGGAGACTGCCCTCATAGCCTTCAGCTATAATTACAACACTGTCACTACATGAATTATACACCCTGGATCACTGTGTCTAGCCCCATACATACATACAAACATACATGCACAAACTTTAGGTCATAACCCAGTAAGCAACTACACAGAGGAACTATTCCTTCATTACAAAAACACTGTCAACAAATACCAACAACTCCAACCCCCTTACCCAACCTATTTAAATACAATGCTGCACTTCTAGTCCCAGCAGGTGTCCTTACCAGTTTATCCAGCACTTGATTGCACTTGTGTGTTCACAGATCATCAGGTAGCTCAGTTTTACAGTTATCTCCCTGACACGCACAGTCATACTGACAAGTGTACTCAGAAAAAAAGCTTACTGAACTTGTGAAAAGCAGACTACAACATCCTGTGAATAAAACACTCACCCATCTCTGTCTTGCGTTGGGTTTTCTCAGCTTGTGCTTTTGCAAATGCAGAAGTTTCCTTCAGGCGAGGAGCGAAAGCCACATACTAAAAGCAGAAGAGGCAAAAGATATGCTGCACTTGGTGTGTGTTGCAAAACACAGAGCAGAGCACAGCACAGCACACTGCAATGGCTCCTGCCCTCCTCCCTTCCCTCTAGTCAAACATTAACACAGACACACTATCCCCTGCTAGTCCTGACAAGCCACAAAATCTGAAAAAGCGGGACAGCTTAGCGAACTGGAGGAGGAGTGAGGAGTGAGCCAGGAGAACAGACAGAGAGAGAGAGAGTGAGAGAGTGAGAGAGGTGGAGTAGAGAGGTAGAAAGGGAGGGAGGGAGGGAGAGAGGGAGGGAGGGACGGGGCGACAGGTAAGACAGGTTTTCGGCGCGCACAGAAGCCCTGAGGAGGAATCTTGGCCAAGTGAGTTCAGCTGGACATGACGTCAGAGAGGGAGGGCAGGGCATGGCAGCCACTCAGCCAGAGGGGTGATAACACATTGTGGATTGCCACATATTTATGTCACATGTCGGTGACACGGCCATTCTCTTTTTTTTTCGGGTGCTGGATTGCGTTTGGGCAGGAGCTCTTGGCCGTCTGCGTGCTCCGCTGCGTGGTTGAGTCACATGAGTCAGACTCACAGACAGACACTGACAGAGTCACAGAGTCTGACCGCTTGACCACTAAGAGCTGATGCATGGTCTACACGGCGTCGGTGTGTCATTTAAGCACTTCAGGACAATGGTCCCGGCCCTTATTACTCATTTACTCATTGAGTGTAATTCTGAGCACATAATCCTATCAGTGCAAACATTACATTATAGCACATATAGCTGATGCTCTTATCCACAGTGCCTTACAGTGATTTTAGGTACAGTGACAGTCCCCTTAGAGCAACATGGGGTCGATGCCTTGACAGTGCTGGTGTTCACTCCCCCACCCACATTTTTTCCTACTGGTAAAGGAATCGAAACCGATCCCAAGACAAACCCCCTAACCATTACGTCACAGTTGCCCACGTCGCAGCCTCCACTATGTGCCTAAACTGCAGGGCTAACATGCAGCATTGGCTTGCATGGCCACTGACAGCAAGTAATAACCTGCCTTTCTTACAGAAATAGTGTCAGATTGCGTTGGCCTCAAGCCTGAGGTATTCACCCTAATTGTTTAATCGTAGGCATCACAGTTACGACCATAAGTTAACACAGGACCAGACAACAGCCACTTCCCCAGTCTATAACGTTGTTAGAGCAGGAACAAGGGCTGAGCTCCTTTATATCTGGTGTCGGATTTCTTACGTTGCCATAGATTGGGCTTGTGCCAAAACATTTTAGGAACCCACACAGAGAGACGGTACACGAGAAAACCTTTGCTCACACTTAGATCCGCTTTGGTCTGAGTGGAGGTCCTTCCTTACTGAATGGTGGTAAATACAAGTCATATTAAATAGGCACCACACTTTAAATAAATCAGATGTTTTAATTGACAATCTAGACAGAAAACAAGAACTACAGAACCATTAAAACAGTTTACCCCAAACCACAAAAATATCAATCCCTTACATAGACACAGTGCAACCCAGAACCTAAAGGACATACAGGACACTTTAGTGCAACAGTCATTTTAGATTTTAAAGTTTTTTTTTCTAAGTACAGTTTCTTTAAAACAGCACTTATATTGTCTTAAATGTATTTATCTCATTTAATAATTGCTAAATTATTTTATTTATTTCCGAATTCTTACAAGTCCCAGTGGACAATCCTGCGCTGTACAGAAGTACACTGCTGGTGAAGATACAAAAATAAAGACACAAAAAGCTTAAGCTTTCAAAAGAAATTTTTAAAAATGCATCTAAAAGTACATACATCATTTCAAAACTACACCTCCAGGTTTCCTGCATCTACAAAATGCAGTAGAGTAAAACATCCACCCCAAATCAACTCAATGTCTGTGTTTACACCTTGAAGTCAAAGTGAACAGAATAGAATCTAGAATCTAGATTTGTCTAGAATAGAATCCAGACAACTGTAACTCAGGCACATAGAACTCTTGTCATTACTGCGTGTTCTAAGCAGTTTTCCCCACGGGCCCGTAGGTGCACATAGAACACGTTCTAAAAGAACAAGATAGGACACGGTCAGCTACACTGAAGACTGACATACACAATAAAATGACTCAACAGACCCTAATAAAAAAAAAAGAAAAAAAGAGAAAGAAAAAAAAGAAAGAAATTGCCACTTGCAACAGATGGTTAGTATGCTTAACTTGTTAACTCCTGTTAGACCTCTGTTCCTTTGGTCCCATTCTTAACAAGAGTTCCCATCATGAACATGAACATCATGAATCACAGGCTTTGACTAAGGCCTCTGCAACAAACAAACTTAAGCAACCCTCCTGTGTATTTTTCCCTCTTCCACAAACTTTAAGCAGCTTTCATGTCTTTCTGTACCTTTATTCATCTCCAACAAGACTTTTGGATGGGTTGTTTTTGTCAGTCTTTTAACTTCAATTGGGCTTCATGTGTACCGTTACTCACTATAACATGTAATGCTTCTACAAATGCTTCTAGATACCTGCCTCAATCCTTCATAAATAGCAAGGTGTTACACCCTTTAGTGGAAACAAAAGGTAGTTTTTAAATGATTTAATTTCTAGATAGATTTCATGATTTTAGCACTGCAATAAATATATATTTCTTCCTGGTCTAGTATATGTGTGTATTTAAGGCATGAGAAATGTTGTCATTGCTTTAACAGCCAATGTGCTATAGGTCTACCTGTCCCAGGCACAGCTCTACCCCTTGCAATGTTGTGCTTTGCAAGAGAAAAAAAAAAAGAAAGAGATGGCAAGAAAATCTAAGAGTCCTGATGTGTGTGTGTGTGTTTTTTTTCAACTAATCACCCCTTGAGGAAAAAGATCCTTTGCAAAACTGGCTGGTTCAGCAAATTTCCCTGCTGTTGGAATACAGCCATTCATTGTCTTAGCAGAGACAATGTACTACTACTTAACGCAAAGTCCACTTGACAGAGAATGCCACATGACTTGGCAAGAGGACGCCACATCATGTTTAGAACAAGTCCACTGTTGACTACCTCTAAAAGTGAAAGGACAGTATTCCCACTCGCTAGGACTGGATTGATGCTTGACATTGATGCTTTTTTTACTGATGAGAGTTCATCTACGGAAAGGTGTCGCTGTTGCTGTCACTGCAAAGCAAAAATGTCTCTGTACCCTGATGAGAGAGCTTCCTCCACCGCTTCAGCAAATCAAAAAGCATGCCTGGTGGTGACTGATGATGTGTTTCCAGGTCAAAGTTCATTGGTAGCTTGGTGTTGTCATGTAGCCATCAGAACCCCCTTTAGCCTCCTACTGTCCAGAGCTCATTGACACTCCAGCGCCACCCTCTCCCTTGAGGCCCTGGTCCGCATCCTCATCCTTCACCTCCCCTTCCTCCTCCGCGCTGCCCTGGAACTTGTCATGAGTCCATTTGGGGCTGCTGTGGCTGTTGTAGGTGTTGCTGGAGCCGAACCCAGAGGTGACGGTTGTGGCCGAAGAGGAGGAGGCGGCGGTGTTGGCGGCATTGGGGGCGGCCTTGCGGAACAGGAAGCGCCCTCCACTGCGGACGAAGCTGCCGCGCCCCCGTCCTCGGTTCTCTCCCCACCGCCTGTCACGGTCGCCCTCCCTGTCATCATGCTGCCAGAAAACAGAAAGATGGATGGCGAAAGGGGTCAGAGACCAAAACTCTTCTAACATATTAACAGTTTTTGTAGGTTTAGTAGTGGCTTTTGAAACAGACACACACACATACATATAAATATGTATGTATATATTTTTTTTTTTTTGAGATGGCCATGGTAGGGGGTAAGCATTGGGCAGCTACAACTGTGTAAGTATAGCCTTGTTAACATAACACAAAGGGTTGACCTTCCATGATCATCACTTGAGAGCGTCACTAAATGAAGTTGTTGAGCTACAGTATATCTACAATAAACTAAAGCCTCAATGTAATTTCAGTAATATAGCTCAATTACATCATCATCATCATCATCATCATCATCATTATTATCCATTGTTTTATTATCAGTAGCAGTTACTGTTATTATTGTTGTTGTTTTTTCCTGTCATGTATTATTTTGATTGTTATTCAATTGTCATATCCTGAAATTTCATGTACAGTACATGCGGAAAGCCACTCTAGGCCAAATGAAATAAATATGTCCTGCTAAATAAACAAACATGAACAGCACAGGAAGAGACACCAGGCAGTGAGAGTATCTCACCAGGTAGTATGTTTTGCTCTTGGGGGTGTATTCCGGATCCCTGTCCTCGTTCGTGTTGTGCATTGACACACCCATGCCAGGGCCATTTCCATTGCTATTGTTCTGCAAATTAGCCCTGTTCCAGGCCCTTCCTCTTATTCTCAGCTGCTGCAGATGGAGGAGAATTGAGAGTCAGGATTAAACATTTGGGTGGACACACACACACACACACACACACCACCTGTGGGGTATTTCAAGTAGCTGGTTTAGTGTCTAACCCAGCTAAGTTTAACTTGAAGTGAGTAGTAAACCTCCTAATAAATGCGTCTTACGACTTCATTCTGCTGGTAAAATAAATGCATAGGGCTCTTCTATTCAAGATCAGGACAATTCAGGGGGCCAGATCTTCACATGGGACCCCAGAGGACTATATCTAGTGGCACCCCTGCTTGTAGAACAAAAGAAAGGAGTATACACAAGGAAATAATCAATAATAAATAATGAAAGGGAAATATTCTATGTACCGAAGTATAATAATATTGTACTATGAGGTATTTTCTTAATTCTCCTGATTCTACACTTCGTATAACTTCCACATTCTCCTGGTAAAACAAAGCCATAGTGCTCTGCTATTAGGAGGTTTACCACTTGCCCTGAGTTACAGTAATATATCCAGGTACGTCACTAAACCTGCTCTCTGAAAACACCCCCCAGGTCAGAGTAAATGCAGAGTTCTGACACAGGAAGACAGATCTGCTGCAGTAAATCATCTAAATTTCCTTCAGCAGCAGTAAAAAAAGTAACAACTTGCTTAATAATGTAAGAATGTGCTTAAACACACACACACACACACACACAATCACAATGAGCAGAGGCCTGCGGGAAGAGCAGTGGATTGGATGCCATTTTTCTGTCAGAATCGCTCTCCTTCATATAGTCTTTAAATCCCCAATGTTCCCCTTTAGTTAAACAGAATGAATTCAATAAAGAAGAAATGAAATTTGATTAGATAAACTTAATTCAATTTTGTTGATTTGAACAGGCCTCATTACAAGTGCTCAGTATTTGGGTTTCCATTCAAATTCATTCTCATTATTTATGAGCTGCTATAGTAATTTGGCTAAACGAGATGCTTATCCATAACTGTTTTGGGCTGCAAATGTCAGTTTTAGTATTTCAACTCAGGATTTCCTATGAATAAATCAAGGAGGGTAGAGATCACACACAGATGCTAAATAGTATTTGTTGTAGATTCCAAAAACAAAACAGGCCATACGAAAGATCAGGAAAAAAACGTTTCGGGTCTAGCCCATCATCAGCGTTTCTAGTTTGTTTTCAACTATTTCAACTATTAAGGCTCTGTGTGGTCTCTTCCCTCCTTGAGTTTCTTTCTTCTTCTCTTGGTTAGTGTTTGTGGTTATGCACTGCCCGAAACACTGGATTAAGACATAGGCGCAGACACCACCTCTACTTCCCTAATTGAATAACTAAAATGACCATTCAGAAGTTGGATGGAAACCCAGTAAGTGTCTCAAAGGGTGTCTCAACAGAGCCCAAGGCCTGAAGTTGTATGCAAACTCCCTTACTGTACGTTCACAGCGAAACCACCTAAGTAGCTGAAGACAGCCAAATACAGAGGTGTCAATCCCAGGTTCAGAAAGTAAAAACCCTGCCAGAAATATGATCCAACCAGCTCTGAACCAGCTGATCGTAATGAGCACTCAAGACAGGCAGATCAGTTACTCAGTGAAGTCACCTGTGTTGGAATGAAAACGTGGCAAGGTTTTAACCCGGGATTGACACCTCTGGCCAAATAGCAACACTGGGCTTTCAGACCAACATCAGCAAAAGCAGTAAAGTAACTCATGATGTAGAACAGTCAAACGATCGATCATGCAATCACACCTTTGAAACTAGTGTTGTTGCTCAGCTCGAAACACTCCAATTGTCAAACTATCAGTGCTCATTAACTGAATTTTAACTTTCTCAATATCCAAAACGTTCTGCTGACAGCCTTGAGCCAGCCAACAGAAGTGTCAATCCCGGGTTCAGAAAGTAAAAACCATGCTACATTTTCCTTCTAACACAGGTGACTTCACTGAGTAGCTGATACCTGTCTTGAGTGCTCATTACAACTAGCTGATCCAGAGCTGGTTGGATCGAATTTGTCGCAGGGTTTTTACTTTCTGAGCCCCCGGAATTGACACCTCTGCTCACCACACTTGCTGCTTTCGGTCTGAACCTACAGTTACAGTTAGCCTCAGCTTTCACTTCTGGGGATGAGGTGAGGGGGGTGGGGGTGGTGTGGTTGGTGTTGGACTTTTTTTTGTTTTCGGTCTGAACCTACAGTTACAGTAGCCTCAGCTCTCAATGCTGGGGATTGGGTGAGGGGTGGGGGGTGGTGTGTGTGTGTGTGTGTGTGTGTGGGGGGGGGGGGGTGTCAGACTTACAAAGCCTCCTCGTCCCCGCCCTCTCTCCACGGGGCCCCCTTGCTCTCGTGGTCCTAGGCGGGCCCTGGTGAAGCCCTTCTCCTTGGGGTCTGCCCCCTCCTTAGGGTGCTCTTCCCCCCTGTTGGAATGAGAGGAGGAGGAAGAGGAGGAGGAGGAAGAACGAGAGCGCTCCCGCTTCTTCTTGCTTTTCCTGTGAGAGGACAGGAGAGGAGAGGAGAGAAAGAAGGGGATAGGTGTGAGGTTGGGTACTTTACTTTAAAATTCAGTTTGAGTAGCTAGCCATTCAGATAGTAATGCATTACCAACCAGAAGACAGCTGACTGACAACTGCCACAAAATGGCAGACCTACAGAAAACATGTGCCACTGAGGAGCTGAAGGACATGATGATGTCGTTGAGCTGCTGAACATACTTGTGTTTGTGGTGACGCTTGGATGTCTTCTCGGTGGATCTCTCCCTGCTCGACTCCGAGGACTCTCCCGAGTCTCTCCCGCGCTCACGCTCGCGTTTGCTCTCAGTCTCGCGACTGGAGCGGTGCTTTTTGCGGCGCTCAATGTCCTGCCGCAGATCCGCGGCGTTGCCTTTGCTCTTTTTGCCTTTGGCCTGCCAGCGGGAGACACAAAAGACAACGATGTGGCCAGACTTTGGGTTAATACCAAGAGCAGCCCAGCTGTCCGGACACAACTTGTGATGGAGTGGTTGGGGGTAGGGGTGGGGGGGTAGAGACGATTGCATAACACTCCTTGGAGAACACGACAGACAGACAGATCCAATGGTGAGATTCGACAGAAGCATGATTGAAGAAGACAAATCACAGAAGGCATGCGAGAGACCGAAAAACACATTTAAGGATCACATAATATAACATTTTAAAAAGACACATCTTCATAGTTGCTAAAATGGAATCCTGTTTTAAATGTACTGGGCTCAAAAGAACTCTTAACACAAAAGTCTACTGTAAAACTCACAATACAAAACTACAGTGTTTTTGTCTGACAAGGGTAAGAGGGAGAACACCAGAGTATGCAATAGGACTTAAACTGTGTTTTTCCCCACAAGAGTGTTTGTTCTTATCAGGTGCCAGAGTAATACTTACTAGTGCTTTTGCTTAGCGTCCGAATGAGTGGGTGTCACACAGGAGCATTTGGTTCACATCCACAGTTGCCACCCTCATGTGTGTTTATTTATAAACGTTTATTTACGTTTCCACTCAGAGGCCTTTACCACAGGCTTTAACACAGAGCACAACCCTCAAATCATCAAACCAGGAGAAGGAAGCTTCAAAAAATGTCACCAACTGAATGTGCAGTTGTTTGAGATTTGTTTGGGCACATTGTTTTTTTTAGACTGTTTGACTTTGTCTCTCCACACAGAATAAGCAGGGCTTAGAGAAGGGGGGAGAGAGAGGGAGAGACAGAGAAAGGCGGGCGAGCGAGCATCTAAAGGCGTGTGAGCTGGCTGTTGGCTCTGCTCACTCAGGTTTTCTGGCTCTGTTATCTTTTTTCCTTTCATTCTTTTTTTTTCCAAAACACTTCATATTTCAAAATGTTGGGTCACCTTGTAGCTGCTTTCCCCAAGGTCTTTCATCTCCTCAAACAGGTGTGCGTGCTTCTTAAAAGCACTGGGAGAAACATCAATTCTCCTGTAAGGAAGGGGGGGAAAAAAACGTTCAGCATATTTTAGTGACATCGGTAGCAGAGCACATAAATTTCTTGGCATTAATTGTAACAGGAGGATAATAAAATAGTATTTTTAGTGCCTATAATGCTTTCCTTAAAAGGCAGACGATCAAACACAAGATATTGGACTAACCTTGGTAAAGTTCACTAACTCATGCAAACTATAGGCCGTATGTGGTAGGTTTAATACCTTTGAATGCACTGTAAGTTCACGCTGGTACTGAGTAACTACCTGTGTATTTCTGGGCTTTTCCGCGCCTTCACTATTTCCTTTTCTGCAGCTCTTCTTTGGTACACGGCGAAGCGGTCGTTTAGACTCATTCCAGATGAGGGAAAGTGTTGCGCTGAAAGAGGGTGAAAGAGACCGGCCAGTTACACTCTGTAAACTCCCCACTTCCCACCGGGACATGTCCTGGGCTTGTCCAGGTGTGTGCTTCTGGAGCTGGCTCGAACAAATGTGTGAGAGTTCAGACGTCTTGTTTTTTATTTTTTGTCATTCTTATTGAGGAGGCCAAAGCTGTAACTTGCTCCACATTTGTAATCACCTCCCATGAGAGACTTCACTACGTAACCCTCGTCTTATTAGGCCAGGCCCCCCTGGACAAAAATCAGAATCAGCAAAAGTGAGTTTGTCACTTCATCCCTCCCATGGGCTGTTAGGGGTATTCATGTCAGCAGAATTACATGGCATAGACTGGATAATTACTCTTTTAATTAATTGAAAGTATAGTATACCAAAAGTTTATGTATTGCTTTTATATCAGGGAGAGTAAGAATACTGTATACCTAGGTCATTCAGAGAGAACGATAGAGAAATGGGGGTTTATAAACATATAATTTCCTCAGAATAATATTTTAACTCTCTTCCTCATTATACTTGTTTATTTATGAGGCCTTTGCTTCCAAGCAATAAAAGTCTTTCTTTATTTCTTCCTCTCTTTCTTCATTTCTTTCTTCCTTTCCTAATGGAGCCGATCCAAGGGCAATACTGCAGCACTGGCAAATGTTGACGCACGCCTTAAAAGGAGAGTGAACCAGCTCACCCAATGAAATCTAAAAATGGCTAACAATCCGGATGCTCAAATGCATGTCCGCCACCCACCTCAAATTAAATTCTGATCCGGCTTAGCCGATAAAACCTTAACTGAACACAGATGATTTTATTGTGTGAACTTTTAGTAGACGAAAATACGACTGATAGCCAAGCACGAATCACCGCGGAAATCAGAAAGCCCTCCACATGAGGACAACACACTATTGGGGATTTGGTCATCCTAACTGGCCTGAACAACGGACCTCCCTGCAGACTAACAAAACTGGGGCTGAAACACAAGCCACAGCAGACGGTACAGTAAAGGCAGACTTTTAGTCAGACAAGAATCTCAAACTGTTTGTAAATATCAAGGGCGTACAAAATCGTGGAATAACAAGCACGAGGGACTGCGTTACATTAAAGAAACACGTTTTATGACTTTTTTTCCCACAATGTTTATGGCACAGAGCACAGGGTTATTCTAGGATAACATTTAAACGTATTGTTTGTGGGGTCAGCCCTGCCAGAAACAGCTCTAAAGGTTTCTTATGCCACACTGCCACACATGTGTGTTCAGTTTGTAATTTAAAAACTAACAAGGTCACGTTGATTGAAGTAAACAAAACTAATGTTGACAGTTCCAAGTTATATCAGTAACAAAGTATGAGGCCTTCGATGGCTTTTAAACATGTGAAGATAAATCTATTTTATACTCTATTAGAGAACCAGGGCAAAAATGCTTGCTAACCATAGTTAGGTAGCTAGCAGGCAAAAAGCTAAAATCTTACTACAAACTGTGGGGTCTTTGTAGCTCAAACACACCAAAGTAAAATTAATGTACATATGGGCAACATATGGGTAACCATTGTTGTTGTAGCATTTTTGATGTAGCATACACCATAAAAATTGCTATCGCATTTAGCATACAACATTTCTGTAACATGTGCACAACTGTACACATAATTCGGAAAAGCTCAGAGCTGCTGACTATATGCTATATGCTTGATTGCAGTAGCATATAGTATATGGACTGACCAGATGTCCCTCTTCTCCAGACACAGTTCCCTTTTCTTTTGGTGTTCTATCCTCAGTAAAACACATGAAAATCCACTTACTCCACCCATTTCTATGCCTAAAACACAACTTATGACTCAATGATATTTACTGCAAAACTGGGAATGTTCCTCTGACTTTTATATCAGAGATGTGGTAGTGTAAGAAGTGAATGACTGCAATAGCATATATAGTGCAGAAAGCGCTAGGCTAAAGGCAGACACCTTTCACGTTGTGGACGATGGTGACGATGTGCTGTGAGAAGCCATCGGAGGAGCAGCGGCAGACATGGGGGCCCTGCGAGGCCTTGAAGACAGTGTGGACCTCCTGCTCCTTCTTAGAGGCGTGGGGCACCTCCCGATCCAGCTGCCTCTCGCTCTCCAGGAGACTGTTGGAGCTGAGGTAAACAACATCAAAGCCTTAGCTGGCATCACGGTTCTCTTGTTTACGGTGTACCCAACCCACACACACACACACACACACCGCTTACACCACACGGCTGTCATCAGTAAACCATTAGGGCCTTAGGTACAACTGGTAATTAGTTCACAAAAGTTAGAATATGGACTTATGGACACAACTTATGACAACATGCAGTTTAAATGTGTACCCAAATTAGAAACACCTACATTACACATTAATTACAGAACACGATTTAAGCAATATGACATTACACTTTATAATATTACATATCCTGTCCCTCTTCTTATAATACACCTGTAACACAGAAATGGAGTTATTTGATGTGACAATAGCATACCTGGACATGTGGTTGTTGAGAGAGTCCATTCGCACATTCACATTGACTCCCCTTTTCCCAGCGGCCCTGGGTGAGGGCACCTTCTCCCTCTTGCCCACTGCTAGTGTGCCCATGTCCCAGCTCTCCCCTGCCCTCCCCTGGGACAACGACAGGGCCTGGGCCTGGGCCCTGATGGTGGAGGCCAGGCTGGAGGCCGCCTTCTCCTTCCTCCGAGCCTTGGCCTTCCTCTTCGGGGAGATGGCCCCCTTCAGCATGCCCGCCATCTCCCTGCGGACCAGAGCGGCGGCCACGGCGGCCACACGCTCCTGCTTGCGGTTGGGGAACAGCTGCTCCTCCAGCAGCTCCAGGTCTCCGTCGTCCTGCGAGGCGTGGTAGAAGGCCAGGTCGAACAGCTCGCGCGCCGAGAGCAAGGCCGACTTCGACTTGCCGTCTTTGCGCTTCGAAGGAGTGACCGTGACCTCGGCCTCAGCCTCTGTTCCCACTATTTTTTTACGTGGGGTTATCACCAACTCCTCCTCCTCCTCCTCCTCCTCATTTTCATCATCATCCTCCTCCTCCTCCTCCTCATCCTCCACCTCATCCTCATCACGATCCTCACCATTCTCTCTACTGCCATGGAAAGCAGAAGCAGGCCCGTTGGAGTAGTTGTTGCGTGAGGCATTAATGGTGAAGTCCTCGAAGGAGAACCTCTCTTTGGCTGCTCTGCCATTGTGATTTGAGAACTTGGAGGAGCTGAGGCTCAGACCCTTGACAGGGACATGATTTGTGGTCTTGCAACCACCGCCTCTCTCTCTCATATCAGTGTTTTCCAAGACTGCTCCCTCTTCTCCGCCATTCTCAAACGCACTGGCTTGCTTACTCTTCTGTTCTTCCAGGAACCTGGGAATTGACAAAACAATTCAGGAACTGATATATGGCTTGTATAACCTCTGTCTGCAAGACATTTTCTTAAATTAATTTGGCAAAAACCTATCAAAACCCTGCCAAAAAAACTCTAAACAAAGGATGACTCTAAAAGCCTTGGGATCATTGAACAACTATAACTGCACTTTGATTCATTGTTCGCAAAACTAAAACACCATGCTGTTTTGGTCTTCTCTAGCATGCATCACGTCAGGGAAACACAGCTGCAAGAGAAGAGATATGAGGACAATACTGCGGTGAGGGACGGGCATTGGAAATTATCCTGAGGCTATAAATGCTGTGATACTTTCTGTTGGACTGCTGCTTAGTCCAGTACATGACATGTATCTGTCCCTATTCAAATAAAGTAAAGTAAAGTAAAGTGAGCAGGACCAGGCCACATACACATACACACCCTCAGGATTCATGATGCCAGTTACAACATGTCCGGCCGTCTTCCCTTTCAAGCCAAAACAAACACCTGACACAATACTTAACAAAAATAAATAAATAAAATAAAAAAAACAATCATTCTGCCCAAAAGTGGTTAGTGTCTCCTAGGCACTGTTAACAATGTGATGTGTTTCTCTTCATGTAGTTTTCTTCTCCACGTTATGCAGATGCGTACGTGCAAACATTATGTAAGAGAGACTTTCACACAAGACAGAAAACACATTTGGACACACGGGCCAAACTTCTGAACAAGTGGGATTTTACTGTGAGAAACGTTATATGCTTTGCAGCAATCTCTTCCAGGAACCATAAAGGGAGGAGGAGGGGGTAAGGGGGGAGACAGGAAAAGAAGAACAGAAGGGGAGACAGACAGAGAGAGAGAGACAGAGAGAGAGAGAGAGAGAGAGAGAGAGAGAGAGAGAGAGAGAGAGAAAGGCAGACTCAGAAAGGATTAGGGAGAGGAAGCTAAAGGAACAGGGACATTTAGAACAGAAAAAAATAAGAAAAAGAAGACGAAGAAAAAACGTGGCTTACTTTTTAAATGCGCTGGAGATGGCTTTGTCATCTCCTTTTTTCTCTTTGGGCATGAAGCCAAAGCCAGTCGACGTGGGCGTGGGGCTTTTCTTGGGGGGGCTCTTTGCAGAGGCTGCACTACCTGCCCCCTGCCAGACAGGGGCACCATTGCTGGGCACATTCGAACCCTTGGGGGAGGGGCTTTTCTGGCTGGCCGGCAGCGATGTGCCCAGGCCACCTGTGACAGCCACACACAGCAGTGTGCTGGGCTGCTTGGGACTACAGGAAGTGAGATCTGTCACTTCCCGCCAACCTCCAGACGTCCCCTCATCCCCTGCCCCTCCCCCGGCCCCAGCCCCAGCCCCGGCCCCTAACCCCGCACCTTGCCCGACCTCCACCTCCGCCTCAGCAGCCGCCCCTGCCTGCTCCCCCTGGCCCCCATCTCCCTCTGCTCCTTTGGGGACCTCCTTTGGGGAGGTGTGCTCTTCCTCCTTCACATTCCTACTCCTCCGCTTGCCGGTATGGGAGCGTGACCTCCTTCTCTTGGAGGAGTCCCGGGAGGAGGAGGAGGAAGAGGAGGAGGAGCGGTGGGAGCGGCGCGAGGAGTCGTCGGAGTAGCTGCGGGAGCGCGGGCTGCCCGAGCGTTTCTTGGGCGAGCGACAGCGCCCCCTTTTGGGACTGCGGTTGCAGCTGTTGTGGTTGTTGTGGTTGTTGTGATTGCTGTGATTATTGTGATTGTTGTGACTGTTGTGCTGTTGTTGTTGCTGCTGCTGCGGCTGTTGCTGCTGCTGCTGCTGGCGGTAGTTGTTGTTATGCCAGTTGTTGTTGCGGTAGTTGTTGAAGTTGCCGCCGCGGCCCCTCTGGAAGCGGCCGCGGGGGAAGTAGCCCCGTCCTCGACCTCGGAAGAAGGGGCGGCGAGAGCCTCGGAAGCCCCGGAACTCCCGGTTGTTCTGGTACTCCCGCGTGTAGTTCCTCTCCCGGCTGTGTGCTGGAGAGTGGGATCTGGAGCGCGAGTGAGACCTAGAGCTTAATGGGGGGGGGGGGGGGGGGGCAGGGGGGAGAGGAGAGGAAAGCACGACTGAGGACACACAAACCCTTACAGCGCAAGACAAGACATACTCTGCATACTTTAAACATAGTGTGACCTACTGTTAATATAAGAACATACACAACATACACCATGGTAACATGTAGACACATGTACTTCAAAGATATGTTACACTTTATTTGAAAGGTCCCCACTAGGTGAGAAATTCTGCCTACATTACACATAATGCTAGTGTACTGGTGATATAGTTCATATGCACACATGCAGAGATTTCAAAAATATGTCAAATACATTTGTTTGAATGGTCCTCTCTAGGTTGTCTACAGCTGCCCTAGTTATAAATAATTCACCTTTTGAAACTGTAGATTGCAATGGCTGGTTTAGGTAAGCACTAGGGGTTGCGGGTTGTTATGTGATGCTTCATGAATATAATCAGAGAGATTGCAGCTGAAAGCTCCATCCAAACTAAAATTCCAACAAACTATGTGTATAGTGGGCACACTATCAAAGTGTTATCCAACAGGTACACATGTATACTAGTGCTCACTGCACACATAAGTGAATTTATATGCTTAAAATATTCCTGATATGTTTTGTATGGGGCAGTTGCAGAAGTTAAACTGAATCCGGAGAGGAAAACAACTCTGCCAACACCAGATGCAATATGCTGTATCATCCCACTTTAGTGATAGTGAAACTAAATCCATAATGCCACTGGGTGAGTCTCACCCTTTTAAAATGTAAAGAGTACCTGCATGCCTATGTGACACCACTATACCAATATAAACAGGCGAGACGTTTTTGTGTATCCCAACACACAGACAGACTAATCTCACTGAAAACGTCACCTCCTGGATGTAGATGATACAAAAATAACATATGACCACAAGCGCTGAGGAACCATGCAGTACCAAAATAGACCACATGGTGGCTCTGGTGCACCACACTGACGAATTCCAAAACATCGAAAGCACACAGACCACAGAAATCACAGAGGAATTATATATCCGAGCCAGCCTCTTTAAAACCTTTACTTTGACCTAAATGGCTATACCCTCACAATTCATCAACCAAGAAAGCGAAGCATTTCCACTCCAAAATCATAAAGTGACCTACTATCCACTGACAAAGACAAATCAGGTAAAGCGCACCATTGATTGCTGGTAGAAATGTGGGGCTGTTTTGCATGGAGTAAAAAGAACAATGAATGGACAATTCACATAGCAACCTGAAAAGGAAAACTTGTCAGCATAGTGGCCACACTTAGATTGATTTTACAGCTGTGTGGTTTACAACACTCTTCTCAGCGACAGACATAAAACCTCAAACTTAAGAAAAAATAATTTTAAAAAAAGTTTAAAAGCCCAACAATTTGTCTACCACATTCAATCAATCAGCCAACCGGGTCAGACAACTTACTGCATAATGATTTTAAAAGAACGGTCTCCCTACAAAGGCAACGGGAGTCCCTCAAAGACAAGACAAACACAGACTCACCCAGTACGCTTTTTCATTGGAGTGACAGAGCAGGAGGTAGTGGAGGCACGGACAGGAGCATCGCACACTCGCACAGCCACGGCACTGCACACTGCACACTGCACACACTGCACAGCACAGCACGGCAGACACTGTGCATCACTAGTGCGCAACAGCAGCAGCAGCGGCGGCAGTGGAAAGAGCCAGTCACATGGGTCATATGGGAAACATTTCTACTCTAATCCTTCAGCAGCAGCATAGAGAGGGAGAGAGAGAGAGGGAAGAAGAGGGAGAGAGAGAGAGGGAGGGAGAGAGAGAATAAGGGTTAGAGAGAGAGAGAAAGTGAGGCACGGACAGGCAGGGAGTGAGAGAGAATGAGGGAGAGAGAGATAGTGAAGAAGAGGGAGAGGTAGAGGAAGAGAGAGAGAGGGAGAGGGAGAGTGAGAGAATGAGGGTTAGAGAGTAAGTGAGTGAGAGAGAGGGGGGGGAGGGAGAGAGAGAGAATGAGGGTGAGAGAGTGTGAGAGAGGGGGGGGTGAGAGAAGGGGAGAGACAGAGAGAGAGAGAGAGAGAGCAAAAGGGAGTCGGGAGAGAGAGAAAATGAGAGAGCAGGAGAGACAGAGAGGGAGCAAGAAAGAGTGGGAGAGACAGAGAGGGAGGACTCACTGTCTGCCAATTACTCCAGGCTATAGCTCTGGCCAGAAACCTCAATGAGAAGCAGCAATTTACTGAGTAGCACACTGAAAAATCTTATCTATATTTAAGAGCACCGATCAAACTTTTCACTTTTCATGACAGCACAGTAGCTGGGGGGTTTCATCAGTCATCCTTTCATTATCACGTCAGTATTTTAAAAGGGGCTTTTATGTTGGCCTGATTCACTCTAGAGCGTGTGGCGAACGTCCAGCACAGTCCATTCCAACCTCATACTAAATTTTCATCACGGTATTGTATTGCATTAGAGACACACAAGACATTAATCCAGGATATCATTCACCCCAGGGTTAGTTGTTTGCTTTTGATAGCTTTTCTTCACCCTCTTCAAAAAGGAAAATGCATTCATCTACATGTGTTTCAAATTATCCTAAGCTACTAGGCTACACCATGAGGCCGTGCTGAGACTCCTGGTGATTTAAGACAGTATGGTATGTCATCTTGACCACTGGCTATCATGCTCTGACTGCACATCTCCACTGCTCACACACACACAAGCACGCACGCACATGCAAACACATACACACACATACACACACAAACACACACACACACGCACGCACGCACGCACACACACATAGACACACACACATAGACAAACACATGCACGCAGGCACACACATTCATGCAGGCACACACACACAAACACGCAAACACACACACACACACATACATATACACACACACACACACACACACACACACACACACACACACACAGGGCTGACTTGTACCACACACACACAAAGGAGTCCAAGGACGGTGCCTTATCCCCAGCCATGCCCATGCTAATCTTGGACAGAGGTGCTTTACAAGCCTCACACCGCCTGCGCCCTGCGGACAGTCTTTCTGTCCAAGGCAGCAACAGGAAAGTGGTCACGCCAAAAACAAATTTTCCTTTACAAATAAGCCCCGTGGCATTCAACAGCTGAGGCTGCTGACAGGCCTCGCCTCTCCCGTTCACACGCTAGCCTCGCAAGCAGATAAGGTGTGAGCAGCGCGCTGTGTGTTTACAATGACTTGCAAAATACCCATACCTGCATGGCGTGACACTTTATTTGCAGTGCGCGGTCACTGAGTTTGCAGTTGGGGAGAGTAGGTTTCAATAGAATTTTTACAGGTAAAGAAAACAACAATGCTTGTTTGAAAGCCACAACCCTCCTTTCCTCTGTACAAACTAAATCCACTGAACTCAAACAACTGGAGTAAGAACTCCTGTGTGTTTACAATGACTTGCGAAAGCCCATGCGTGCATGGCGTGTCACTTTATTTGCAGTGTGCGTTCAACGAGTTTGCAATTTACAGGTAAAAAACAACAATGCTTGTTGGAAAGTCACAACCCATTTATCTCTGTACAAACTGAAGCCCACTGAACTCAAGCAGTTGTGGAGAGTACGTCTCAATAGAATTTACAGGTAAAAAACAACAATGCTTGTTTGTAACCCACAACCGTCTTTTTCTGTGTACGAACTGAAATCCACTGAAATCAAACAACTGAAGTAAGAGCTCCTGGGAAAAGCTAAAACGGTCGCTGAAGTTGAGCTGCCAACTGACGACTGAAGTGAATTCCAGGGCGCTACAAATGAAAGCCTTGGTTTTACAACAGGAAATCAGTAAAACTGATTCTCTCCTTATAAGTCCAGTCCCCCTATCCCACCCCTGATATTAAGCCTTATGCAATGAGGAGAGGAGAACGGCTGCCTGGACAGATATTGATGACAAGGCAGAACATTTTATACACATCACTTCCTGATTTATATCACCAAATTGGCTAGTGCCATACCTGCTCGGAGGACGTATAATGCATTTCCATCAGAGCGGAAAATGATCATTACCGAACCTATAATTGGATTTAAATGACCTACTTCATGAAAAATTCATCACTTCTATATTACATGCACACTGCCCGTCAAACCTTGATTGATGTGGGACATATTTAGAACCGCTTTTCGGATAATCCTTGACAAATGAACAGAGGTCAACAGGGGCAGCCAGTGCTTCAGTGACTAAGTGAAGTCTCTTACATCAAACTAAGCAAATTTTGGGGTGTCTTTTGGGGATTATAACTATTTTTAATCTCCAACTATGTCGAGCTGCATCGGTTGGACAGAGGGCTCTTTTTGCCAGTAACGTTCTTGAGAATGCCTGTCAGGACTTTGTCAGCCCCTGTTATCGTGTTTCAATTTGTCTGCTCTGGCAGGGCTGTGTTTAGGATGGGTGTGAGTGTTTATGTAGGTCTTCATGCTGTAGCCAAGCACAGAAATAACCCTGGCTAAAAAGACCCCTATCACCACCGATCACACACACACATACACACACACACACACACACTGACATACTGATGGTTTACAAGGACACCCTATAAAACGTTGAAACAAAGGCCACACATCTGAGTACAAAGATAAACTCTAGGAGCTGGACACAGGAAATTAAAAAAAGATATCCACACACCAGATGATGCTCCTGGAATGTAAAGTGATATGTGGTATGTGATGTTTGGGGCCTAACCCCTCTATCAAAGCCTAGAGAAGGCCTGAAGACCCTGGAGGTCGATACTGCATGTGCTGCCATTATCACTGGCTACAACCTAAATAAAACAAACTGATGTTTCTGTCAGTCTACACTCTAAAACATAAAGGTGCTTAAATGGTTCTTTAAATCTCTGGATGGTTCATGGGGAGTGAAAAGTCTGTGTTGAACCATTACATTATGTGAAAGGTTCTTCACATTAGAAATGGTTCTTTAGATTTCTTCTGATTATAATGAGCTATGCTATGTCATATCGGCGTCAAATGGTCCTTTAAAGAACTGTTGCCTTGACGGTTCTTTGAAGCACTGACAAAGGTTCCTCAATGGCATCGCTCTGAAGAACTGGTACTGGCCCCATTATTTTTTAGAGTGTACGGGTGTTTCCTTTAAAGTGGTTTGTCTGTTTTGTTAGCAGTGCCGCGCTTTGCATTTGTTCTACCAACCCCTTTATCAAACATGACAAGGCAATGTCCTCAAGAAGGTCATGTAAATAAGGAATAACAGCCAATGAGGCGTGCATTCGATGGAAATTAATAAACTCTGCCGGAGCCGGATAACTTCCCGACACGAAACGAAGGTCACCCAAGGTGATTGATTCTGTTAAACGCACGCCTCGAAGGCCTCCTGCTTATGGCCCGGTTACTACACTGAATAATTACCACACTTAATAATTTAGGAAACATTTAAAATGTTATGTTGGAATACATGAAATTTTCTATAATTTCTTTACTATTAAGAATCATTCTCTGCAACCTGTTGTTAAGAGCAGAAAAACAATTGTTAAATTAGCCGATATGTTTGTTATAGTTACCATTCTATGGGGCATTGATATAGAACGGTGCTTAAACTTCATGCCAGAAATGTAGAACTACTTTCCAGAGTTAAACGGTTCAACAGAAATAATGCATACCTCACCAGCCAATCAAACAACAGCATTTTATTTGACCAGGTTAAAGTAATACAACACTGAGAACTTAAGGAGCATAATCTGGTAAGAGGACTCTTGCCTTTTAACTGACCTGTAAGAACATCCCCATCAAAGAATGCATACTCTCAAAATTCCTGCGTCAATGCTACCTCTCATCCTGTGGTCTCTCTTTCTTGAAAAAAAAAACATCTCTGTCTAATGCAAGTTGTTGTGCAGCGATCTCACAAGCAAACACCTTTCATGAAGAGAAGAAAGGACCAACATAGGCCACCTGGCCCTGACTGAGAATAGATTTCCTATCTATATAAAACTATATAAACTATAGTGATCCTATAGTTAGCAGCCATTTCTATTGCTGTTCTACTTAAAATGAGGCTTTACATCGAAAAAGAAGTTATCCTCATGACAAGCTCTTTTGGTTTGAGTAAGTAAACTTCCAATGTTTATTTAGACTGATTTCACATCCAAATGTCTCTCACCACCTGGCTGATAATAGACTTCCTTATGCTACTGTATGTAAACGTATAAATACCTGTAGCACTGCTTCCTGGCCCTAAATGATAACAGATATGTACTGTACACATATCAATGACTAGATACGTGTAGAAAGGCATAGATTCCTGTAGCATCGTTTTCTGGCTCTGACTGATAATAGATATAGTATATACTGTAAGTATATAAATGAATAGATACATGTAGAATGGCATATACACCTGTAGTGTCGTTTCCTGGCCCTGACTGTTAATAGGTATGTAGTGTATGTATATAAGTGAATACATATGTATATAAATGAGTAGATATGTATATAAAGCATAGATAGTTGTAGTATCATTTTGGGGGCCGTGATGGATAATAGATATATACTGTATGTATATACAGTAAGTTAATAGATACGTGTATAACTGCATAGATATGTGTATATATGCATAGATACGTGTATAAAAGCATTAATATGTATATAAATGAATAGATGTGTGTATAAATGTATAGATACATGTATAAATGAATAGATATATGTATAACTGCTTAGATATGTGTATAAAGGCATATGTACCTGTAGCGGCATTTCCTGGGCCGTGACTGATAATAGATAGTACTTAATGAATAGATATGTGTATATATGCATAGATATGTATATAAATGAATACTGTATATTCATGTATTAATAAATAGATACTTGTATCGGCGTTTCCTGGGCCATGACTGATAATATGTACTTAATGAATAGATATGTGTATAAATGGTGTATAACTGCATTGATACGTGTATAAATAGATACCTGTATCGGCGTTTCCTTGGCTGTGACTGATAATAGATATGTACTGTATGTATATAAATGAATAGGCATGTGTATAAATGAAAAGGTATGTGTATAAATGAATAGATGCGTGTATAAATGCATAGATATGTATATAACTGAATAGATGCGTGTATAAATAAATAGATATATATATAAATGAATAGGTACGTGTATAAATGAATAGATGCGTGTATAAATGCATAGATATGTATATAAATGAATAGATATGTATATAAATGAATAGATGCGTGTATAAATAAATAGATACCTGTAGCGGCGTTTCCTGGGCCGTGACTGCGAGCGGCTGCTGGAGCGTGAGTAGGAGGGCGAGCGGGAGCCGGAGCGGGTGCGAGACCTGGAGGCCGACTTGGGCGTCTTTGACATCTCGGCAGGAGGCCTCCTTCAGATTAGCCTGTCAGGGCACAGATAAGACACAAGCGTGTGTGTCAGACACACCGATAGGAGAGGGCCGGGCACGGCACGGCTGTGTCCCATGAACACTCAGCTTGGGGTGCTAAAAGCTGCTTTTAGGCTCGCATTACTTAGGGACACTCTGAGATGGGACACTGACACTGACCAGTGGCATGTAAGGTGAGTGGCATGTAAGGTGACAAGGTACATATGATAGCTTCAGATACAAAACCCATTATACATCCATTTTTACCGATACTAATAAAAAATGCTGCCTTTAAATTGTGTGATCCAAGTAGTTCTGGTGAAACAGTACCAGCTTGTTTCGATTAAGTATAAATTTAAAAAATAAAATAGAAAAAGGATGACCAAGTGAATATAACTGATAATACCGGAAATGGAAAATTTTAGAGAAGAACAAAAATTCAAAAACATTACTTCAAAAAAGCATTGATCATCATGAAGCATAGACTATGCCAGACATTTATCAACTGTCATAAAGGGAGACAGAAGAGGAAGAATAAAACACACAGACACAGACACAGACACAAACACACACACACACACACACATACACAGACACACACTCTCACACACACAAACACACACAAAAACAAAACAAAACAAAATATGGCCATGTGGGTTATTGCAGGTCTTTGGCATTCTCAATTCTGAGTTCTTTTGGAGCTCATCTCCTATGCCTTTCACATGACCTAGGCCAGGAGTCTTCAACAAAGCGCCATTTGGACACAGATTTAAAGCTCCAGACTGTTCAACTATGTGTCAGAGAGCTGCAGTCAATCAGAAGTCACTGCGCTTGGCTTTAGTTGACAGGTCTCCCCTACCCAGTGGTAGTGCTTATGGCTACAGAGCTACAGAGGATGATGAGTCTGCTTGAATACTGAAATAAATCTACAACCGTTGTTCGAAAACTGCCAAAACTGTAGAAATGCATGTGTGCCTGCACACAAATGCATGCACACACACACACACCACACACATACACATACACATACACATACAAACACACACACACACACACACACACACACACACACACACACACACACACACACACACACACACACCACACACACACACACACACACACACACACAGTGCAGTGCTACTACCATGCCTGGCCTTGGATCAATGATCAATGATTGCTTCTGTAACAACAATTTATCTTATCCTCCTGACACTTGAATGGATAAATGCCCAAGCCAGAAGCAGTGCAACCACAGCGGCAAGTGCTCTGTAAGTACTCCATCTGTGGCGACATTCTAATAACCCCCCTTTACAGTTTTTGTCAGCTTTCTTTCCAGCTCAATTCAGCTCCAGTAGTTTGTATTGAGTCCCTCTTCCCTCACACCACAACCCTCTCACAATAGAACTGGCAAGAGTGAGAAAATAAAGACAACCACAACAATAAAAAAGAACACTTCTTTGTGTTCGAAATTGAGTGACAAGTACCAATGCAAATGAGTGCTATTCAGTGGTTGATTGCTGCGTGCATGTTACAGGCACAAGGCCATTAGGCTAGCCCAGCATGTGAACGTGATACACAGGGCTTTGGCTTGGTACAGGCTGCAGCGGCTGCAACAGTAACAGCTGTGGTGCTCATTTAGCCTGCCTGTCAGTGCCTCTGCTCATGCATCCCCTCAATGACCTGCCTTCCCTCGCGGCCACGTCTGCCATCCACAGTGGCGGTTCTACAGCGTTTTACTCACCGGGCGAAGCCACCTCTCAGCACCCTACCTCCTTCCCCCCAGCCAATGTGCCAATTGCAACGATATGATACACGGACCTACTTTTTGTTTTTTTCCCCAAGTGCTCGTGGCACCTACCACGAAATGGCGCCCCAGGCGGCTGCTCTGTTTGCCCGTGCCTAAAACCGCTAGTGGCCATCCACCATGCAACGGCACCACCACCGGCCAAGTCTGCCAGATGAGCTTTAGCCTGGGGTGCATTGAGTCTAGCCCCTCCGTAGCCACAATAATAGAGTTGTTATAATACCAGTATACCAGTATAATACCAGCTGTTTAGCTAATTCATGCAATTGTGCTTTCATGATGCTTGTGCTGTCACATGATTTAGAGTCTACATTAACTACACAAATAAAGGCTACACATTTCTTTGCCCATTTTGATAAAATAACACAAAACAAAACATTCCAAACACAAAAACAAAACAATAAAAACAAAACATTTCTGGTGTAACTACACTGACGGGACCATAAGAAGTTTTCTTACTGTATACTGTGGGGCCTGTTGTTTAGCCCCCGTAGCCACAATAATAGAACAATTGTTTAGCTGATTCATGCAATTGTGCTCTCATGACGTTTGACACATTATTGAGGTCTACAATAACTACACAAATGAAGGGTACACATTCCCATTTTGAGAAAAATATCAGTTCCGACTAGCATAGCAAACAAACTCTGGCTGGTACGGAGCGCGTGTGGTGTGGTCCTGCGCTCTTCTCCGTGAGAAGGTAAATATGATGATAATGAGAGCAGCACATGCAGCAGGTTTAAAAGGCCCTAAAGCATATTTACTGACCTGTCAGGCTTTATGATCCCCACTGTCTGAGACTCACACAGGTGCATTCCTCCACGCCGCTCATGCACTTATTTCATACCTTTACTACTCACTATCACTTTATTACTTAGCCAACTTTATAATCGAGATGAAATGATGCTCTTGAGTTTCATTAGGGGTGAGAGGGGGTGTTGAGCTAATGAAGAGCGCTGCTGATAAGGAAGGGCCGTCAGGAATGCAGGTGGAGGGAGATTGGAAACATGCACTGCAGGGGCTGTGTTCAAGAGCTAAGCCTCAGCATAAGATAGAACAGAGAACGGAGACTTTACTGCCAGGGTGTAATATTTCCACTTTGATACTTCTGCTTCTTATGTTCACAATCAGAGAGAAAATCGGAAGGGAAGTCAGAATCGAGAACAAGATGCTTTCTAAGTCCCCCCATACACGAAACATAATATATGGTGAAAAAAACGGCAATGAACTGGATCATACTACTCACTGTATTGTAAAATGTAATTAATCACAATAATATTGTATCATGACCGAAATATTATGACAGTGTTAGATCGTAACACATCATGGACCATGACTTTCACTCCACACACTTTGGGTCAAGTTCAGGAGACTGACCATCATGATCCTACCATTGTCCATTCAGAGTTTCCATAGAAAGTATTCATGCATACTCTGTGCTTTGTGACGGGGAGTTAAAGATAGTGATTCAGATTAGCCCATAGACATTACCAACCAATTAGCAACATTATCTCATAAGCACAGAATAATATAAGTCTGGTATAGTCTTGATAGACTGATTCTTGAATCTATCCTGAAATCATAACAACCTTTCACTAAACAGTAACGAAAGTAATGACTGTACCTGTATGTGCAAAACCAAACAACGAGGTGCATAGAGGTCTGTTGTTTCTCTTTAACACTGCACAGGTCATAAAAAGTGTGCTGTACTATGTCCTTACACACTTGGGACATAGTGCATCTCTTGTGTATCTCCGAGGTTTGGAAGAGGTCGACCCTTGGGTGTCACCAAAGAGGTCGATGCTGCTGTGCTTTACAGACTGTCCCTAAATCTGGTGGCCGTGTGTGTGTGTGTGTGTGTGTGTGTGTGTGTGTGTGTGTGTGTGTGTGCGAGGCCACTACAGAACTGGCACAGTGTGTGTGGCAGCCTTATGACAAAGGGAGGACAAGCGCTTTGTTTGCTCTTCAGATTTATCATGCATGTATTTCTAGAGGTGATGAAATGCGAGTTGGTGAGTGTGGGAGGGTGTGTGTGTGTGTGTGTGTGTGTGTGTGTGTGTATGTGAGTAAGGGGGTATTGTTCACCCCTGTATCCAACAAAGCTGTGTGCCCATCCTCATTCTCTCACACCGGACTCATACTTGTTGCTAGTTACGAAGCAGAAGATGTCGGGGGCAGTCTGAGGGGTGTGGAGTGGTGGGTAGTGGGGTGCGGGGTGGTGCGGGGTGGTGGGCCTGGGTGGTGAGTGGCGGGTGGTGAGTGGAAGCTGGAGGGAGAGGTGAGATCCAAACAGGAGCCTAAAATAGACTACATGGAAATCTCACCGAGATACAGAAGGGAACAGATAATGGGGGTGTCCTTGCCCAGCGTCTTATATTAGATGCCACTCAAGTCTATCAGGAGGAGAGTGCAGAGTGCGGAGTGGAGAGAGGAGAGAGGAGAGAGGAGAGAGGAGAGAGACGCTGTGCTGTCAAAAAGCTTTTCTTACACATCCCCGGGGGATTCGACCCAGAATACGGAGCTACTTGATAGCCTGGATGTATAGGGACAGCAACAGGTGGCTTTATCTGTCATTTGGACCACCATATGCCAGTAAAATAAACCTGTACAGCCAAACACCCAAGAGCAGTTAAAATAACATACCTTACAAGGCAGTTGCTACTAATTTAAAGAGTATCATCAAATATTTATAAAATATTGTGTGTGTCAAATATTATTAAACATTGTGTCCTCTATTATAAGTCACTTTGGATAAAAGTGTCTGGTAAATGTAATGCAATGTAGTGTAATGTCATTTTTATTATTTCAATGAACTAAAAGAGGATGTTTTTGTAGGTAATACAGAAAAAGCAAACGCAAATGAAAATTTCCCATGAATGAGCAAAAATACAGTATAACGACTTAAGTGCTCGACTTCCTTATTTAGATTAAACTTTCTTCATAATCAGCTCTGACATGGCAGTACTTATCCTGTGATTGCGCCCCTTCGGTATAAGGCCGATGATAGGTCCGGTATAATTAATGTCAAAGCCCAAAATAGAAAGTATAATTGGAACCAAACCCTGTTGCCCCCCTCTCCTCGGCTCCTTTTTAAGGCAAACTAATAGTCCATAGAGGACCAACCCGCAATTATTACTCACTTAAACGAGACCCTACACGAGAAACAATATCGGTCGCTGAACCATTCGCTAAATATTACCCATAGATGCCAGGGGCCACAATAATTGATGCTTCATGTCCATAGGCATGCGAGGGGGACTTAGTGAAGAGGAAATTGCAGACTACACTCAACGTGCAACATTTGAAAAGCGTGGGTGCATCTATGGGCAACACATGGTGTTCTGAATTTAGTGGCCTGGCTACTGGCTACTGGAACGCACTGGGATGGATCCAACATGGCACAATCTCCTGTGTTATTCATCCCGAAAGGCTTGTTGTCTTTGGCCCCCGAGGCACAGAAATTTCCTTTTCAGCTCTGGAATACACACGCGTGTTACACACATACACACACACAGACACACATACACACATACACACACACACACACACACATACACACACACACAGAAACAGACACATGTGTATACACACACACACACACACACACACACACACACACACAGAAACGCACATTGGGGATGCTTTACCATCTGTGTGCCCAGAGCTATATTTCTGTGGGAGTGAAATAAAGAGAGACGAGTCTGGCACAGCGTTGGGAAAGAACAAGAGGACATGACGCAAACCACAGTAAAGGGACCCTCTGTGTTCAGTGATCAGGCAAAACAGACGCAGACAGACTGATGGAGATTAAAGCAGGGGTGCAGCGTTTGGGAAAATTCTGGGGTGAATATTGGGGTGATGTTTAAAATATCAAACGTGTCCTTGGACCCTCTGCAAATGTCACCCCTGGCTAATGGCCGTCGAAATGAAATAAATGAACGGGCAGTGACGGTGTATTGGTGCATCCTTAGATAAACAAGACTCAGTGCTCAGTGTTTGGCAGAGGTGGACAAACTGGACTGAGAAAGTAAAACTCCTTACATTGCATTGCATTACACTTAGCAGATGCTTTTATCCAAAGCAACTTACAAAAGGAGGACATAGTAAGCTAACAGAGGTGTAGAGGAACACAGAGTAAGCAGATCACCCTCATACACATAAGGAGATGCATGTGCCTAAGGAAGGACACACTACAGGGACACACACACCTCCTACACACACAGACTTACAAGCTTGAGGCAAAAAGAGTTGGCTAGTAGTGATTTGTTTTGTTAGGAAGGGAAGCAGTCTCGGACGTCCTGCCATACTGTATCTCCCTTCTTCCCGTACTCCTAACACAGATGATTTCCCTAACTAGCTCATCTACCTGGCTGAAGAGTTATGCTAATTGGGGATTGGCTGGTTCAGTGCATTGGCTGGAACAAATATCTGGCACAACTTTTACTTTCTGAACCCGGGATGTCCATCTCTGGTGTTCCGGCCAATCAGCAAAGCAGCAATGAGGGATGCTGATGCTGATGAAAAAATGTGTGTGTTTGGTGTTGAAGAAAAACTGCATCACAGCGAAAAATGGAGATGAAAGGGAGTGTGTGTTCAGTGTTAAAGCAAAATTGCACTACAGTAAGAGATGGAAACTAAAGTGAGTGTGTGCTCAGTGTTGAAATAATTCTGCACTACAGCAAGTGATGGAGATGAGAGTGACTGTGTGTGTTCAGTGTTGAACCAAAACTGCACTACGGTAAGAGATGGAGATGAAAGTAAGTGTGTGTTCGTTATTAAAGCAAAACTGCACAACAGCAAGTGATGGAGATGAGATGGAGTGTGTGTTCGGTGTTGAAGTAAAACTGCACTACAGTAAGAGATGGAGATGAGAGTGAGTGCGTGTTCTGGAGATGAAGGAGAGTGTGTGTTCGGTGTTGAAGCAAAATTGCATTACAGTAAGAAATGAAGATGAAAGTGTGTGTGTGTGTGTTCGGTGTTGAGGCAAGGGAGGGATGTGAGAGTCACAGGTGTGAATCATATTGACTTTCATGTGAAACAGAGAAACGCCTGAGGACTGAGGCGTTAGTCAATGCAAACACCACAACCAGTTAAGCAGGCTATTTAAATTCAGCGGCGAATTAATGTTTCCTAATAAGTACAAACACACACTTTCAGACACATACCCCGGACACACACACACACACACACATGCACTCATAAAGATAGAGAGACAGGGACAGAAAGACAGAGAGAGCAACAGAGAGAGCGACAGAGAGAGAGATAAGAAGTCACCACTACAATAATTGTCTCACTAATCATGTCTGTCTAAATAGGTGTGAAACAAAGTCAGACAGCGTTTAATTAAACTACTGACAAATATGTAGTACAACGACATTTCACTGTATTGCTTTTAGAAGATTTTTCTAACGTAAGTGGCTTATCATGGAGGAGACAACCAACAGCACTGTAGGACAACTGGGAACACATGCTTCATACTGGGCCCTTTACAAATGCCAAGTGCCTGGAGAACTTGCTGATTTGTGACTAAGCTATGCTGAATAAGTCTCAATCAGAGATCAGAGGAGAGAGAGAGAGAGATTACCTTCTGAATTGATCAGATATACTGAGCGCTCATTGAAAGACATGGGGGTGGGGGGGTGGTGTGAAGGAGATTCATTTCAAAGCAACAGCAGAGCTTGACCCTCACCACACTCCACCCTCACCCCCCCACCACCCCACCCCCCAAAAAAATAATGAGCCCATGGCAGCTGTCTGGCGCAAGCAGTGTGTGGTCCAGGGCCTAATCATCGGGGTTTTGGACATCTAAAAACAACTGTGACAGCCACGTACACTAATCCTTCATTCTGTGTGGAATCCATGTGTCCATACACGCATGGGTGCATGCAAAACACAACACACAACACACAATCTCACCTAAACATAAACACAAACACACAGACACAGACACACACAGACAGACACACACACACACACACACACACACACATACACACACACACACACACACACACACATGTACATACTTACAGAGACAGAAAGAGACAGAGACAGAGAGAGAGAGGGAGGGAAGAAGGGAGAGAAGAAGAAAGTGAGAGAGGAGGAGATACACACAGTACAACCCATCCTGAAAATGACAGCTGTTGTCCAAGCCTCTTCACCTGTTTAGTTCATTTAGAGAGAGCAGGCAGGCAGGGAGCAAGGCCACAGGCTGACACTACTGTGATACGGCTACAGCAGCCTCCACACACACACACACACACACACACACACACACACACACACACACACACACACACACACGCGCACACACACACGCACACACACACACACACACCATGAGCCTGACGCTCATCAAGGACACACAACACGGCTACTATACGCCGTATCACCATCTGCCTAAAACACAAACAGGGGAGTCGCCCCTTTTATCACACGCCAGGCGGCCACAACAACTGCCTCGCATTTGTAGTCTGAGTCCACCGTTACTGTTACTGGAGGGGAATTTCTGCGAAGCCAAATGTGGCCAATATCCCCCCCCACAGTTGCCGCCACCGAACCCCCAAATTATCCCTAGATGACTCACTCAGAGCACTGAGGCAGTCACCCTCGGGGAACCTCAGCCAATCGAAGTATAATCGGTAATGGCCTCCATTACTGGTCTGTGGACGGGATAGTGAGCGCCCTGGGCAATGTCTTTCAGCTGAGAACAAGAGAATGGACACGGCCCAGACTGTGGCAGGCTCTCTGCTGGGTCTTGTGTGGGTTTGGGTGTTGATTGGGCACAGTTGCACTAGATCTGGTAAAAGATGTGGCATAACTCTTAGCAGCTATGTTCTGTGTGACCATATCCACATGTTGGTCTACCCTCTTTTTTTCACTTACATTATTATTTGAGTTTGTCCAAGATCATTTTAGTATAGTCTAAGTATGATAACGAAAAAACTAACCCGACAAAACAACTACATATAATGATAAAACGTTGGGGAAATTTAACATGGGTGTTATACTCCACTTTCAGATTTATTATTGTAACAATGACAAATTGAGAATGATTAGGAAAATAAAACAAAGTGTAATAATAGATTTGTCTAATTAAGCCAAACTGGAATACCTTCCTAACAATACGGACTGCTGTTTAACTTTCCAGTCGGGCAGGTGTGAGACATTTGAAGAGCCATCTCTTAAGGGTCCTGGGATTGTGAGGACACATCTCATCTTACTGTCAACACAACCCCTCCTCAGCGCTACTGCTTTGAAGACAGAGCAACAGCTAAAGGTCTTGTCTATTTTGGTTGGTTGTTCATACAATGTGATAGTAAAAAAAAAATCTAAAAGTTAAACAAAGTATACCCTTTATACTTGCCTATTATCAACACCAGCTGTGCTGAAAACTGCTGAGACGACTGATTTCAATGAGTAAAATCCAGTTGACAGAGTTTGGAGTAAGGCCTACTATACACTTCACAAGAGAGAAAACCTCTATGCATAACTTGCAGGCCTTTTAAAGTTCTGCAATGACTTAGCGTTATACTGAAGGGAAAATATATTGGCTGCTTCGTAAAGCAAATGGTCCTTCCCCCTTGGAGGCGTGGAGGCACAATTTAGAGTAAGCAACTTAGCTTTACCAAAACACGGACTTGAAGGAGACAGAGCCGGTGAGTGTGCAAGACCAGGACCAGCTGAAAAACATGTCAACGCGTCGGTGCCACTTTGCCACTCAACTACCCTACTGGCACAGCGCATGTGTTTCTGTCAGTACTAACAGAAACTACTCTTTGCCCAGTCATAACGGCTATACCCTTTGCTTAAAGCGAACCACCCGTTACAAATCGCTTTCTTTGACAGGACTAATAGAATATCGACAGGTGTACCCAGGCTATGACTTCGAAACTACGTAGATGGTCACTGAAAGCCTATGCCTATGCATGACCGATGGCTCTTAAACTGATTAACTTCAGTGAAATGCACACTATTACACGCTGACCTGAATGCTCCGCCGGGGAGGACCATATGCCTTCTCTCCGTACAGGGTAGTCAGATCGGCTTTCACCCTTGTGTGACTTGATATTTGTCATTTTGCAGCTCTGTAACTTAAGTAGGCTACGGCCGGCCATTGATTAAATGTTAATAAGATACTTCAGCACAGAAACAGAGTTGAGTTGAACACACAAACATTTGCGGCAAAGGGTGGTGGAAACACTTACCTTCTGCCACTCGACCTCAACAAAAGTAAATAATAAATGTGAACTATATTAACATCTGAAAGACAAACTTGAGCTGTTTGGTGTGCGTACTTGCCGTGGACAACACCTTTCCAGCATCTACGCAGCATTCACCTGCAGCCTTCCAGGGCTTTCACTTTTATTTTCCGTGGAAGGTGGCTTGTTCTTAGTCTTGCTCTTTTGCTATTATTCTGTCTATATTAACCCATCAACTGAGATGTCCAGTTTGGATTTTCGCGAAAGTCACAGGCTTACCTCAGATGTCTTGCAATGTGACTGGCTTTCTTCTACCGCAGACGTGAAACGGTACCCGGTCGTCCCAGTGATGCCAATGACGTCTGTTAGCGTGCTATCGATTGCAATAATTGGTCAACCCGAAAGAAAATGACGACAGGCATTTTCAGTGTTCCGTTAAAGAATTTTACAGCATAACTAAAGTCCGGTTGTACACATTATTCCTAGCCAACCAGTCCTGACAGATAGTCGAGATGTCTTGCGGTGATACCTCCTTTTAAGTTGTTTTTGTCGTTGCAAAAGCGGTTTTGTCTCATCACCGTCACTGTCATTGGATAGGCTACCTAATGTAGACACTAAAAACGCGCACACATTTCATTCAGTTAATGACTCTTCAGTAGGCTACAGTGTGGGTGCCTGGCAGCTGACAGCGCAACCCCGTTCTCTGACAGGCGGGGGGTGTGACAGCGCTCAGCAGCGACCAGTAAAACCCAGGTCAAATTTCTTTCCCTGTCAAAGTTTTCCTTGACAACTCCGCCTCCGAATAATTTAAAGGAGCACACTAAATTCAGCAAACGAAGACAAAATATTCACATTGTCATACAATAAGGGAACAAAAACCCACTTGAGGTTGCGGGCATACTGAATATACATTTGGCTATTAGATGAGATAATCTCACGCAAAACTCTTGATGTTAACGTTGACATTTGATTATCTAGTTTTCTCTATGATATATTCTGAGACAGACAAATTAGTGGGTGTTCAGGATTAAACTGGTCAATTGCGTATACCCCAAAGTAGCCCACTTTCAAATTATATGTTTTTTCCTTTTAACCGTGGGCCGTCATTATTTTCTCTTTTTCTGATGAAGTGGTCCTTAATATAATCATTGTTCAGAAGACTGGAGTTGAAACTACACAGAGGTCTTCAAATATTTTCGGATCCACCGTGATGAGTCAGCGCAGTTCAGCACATCAGCGGAGGGAAATATGGCCAAGTAAAATCTATGGCAACGTCTAACCTAACATTTCAAAATAAAACGTGAAGCTTAATACCGGAACCGGCTTGTGGCTCCACACCATGCACAGCGAAAGTAATAATTACAGTGACTCACTAATGGTGCCATAACCTGATTTAGGTAAACGTAAAAACAGACAAATAAATGAATCAGGCGATATAGAGTATAATACTTTCTGAATGGGGTTGAAAGTCAGTGATCTATTTTCGCAAAGGCGCCATCAATGGGTCACCGTGTCCCAGAACTGTAGATTAAGGGTAGACACTAACCATGTTAAAGTCATATCTTCAATAGTCTAAGTCCTTTAAAGTAGGCCTACTGTCTCTTTGTTTACATGTTTTGACCTCTCTGTATGATATATGAAATCTGTTTACATAAACTCCCTAGCAGAGATTAGTGAGCTTTAGGAGATTCTGATAATTCTTAGAATTAGTTATCTGTGGCATAGTAGGCAATGTGTGTGTGTGTGTGTGTGTGTGTGTGTGTGTGTGTGTGTGTGTGTGTGTGTGTGTGTGTGTGTGTGTGTGTGTGTGATCTGCACTTCTGAAGAGCATGTCCCTGCTCCACAGCACAGACATAATTGCCTTTTATTTTTCCCATTCACCCTTCCGGATAGCAGCTTCACAACATTACTGACTGTTTGTACAAATGGCTTCACAAACAAACAAGGTCTGTTGAATCATTAATGACAGAGTTTGCTGAATGCAGTGAAATGTTTTATGCTTTTTAAAATGGGGTGGAGTGTGCAAAAATCTCTTCCTCTGCCAGAGTACCAAGGTCAGACACCCACATGTCTTAAACGTCAGACCAGTCACAGTGTGTGTGTACTGTAGGACCATAGCCAGGATTTTAACACTACTAATGTTCATGGTGTGCATGCAAAGCATGTGCCATAAAAATGTCGACATATTTAAATGAGTTGAGGTGGATGACATGTCACACAAGGGATCTATTGGTAAAATTACTTTTAATGGTGTTTGAACATGAAAATCATCTGTTTGTGTTTTCGTACGCACGCACAAGATACAGATGCAGGAAGACCCAATCCCACCAAGATCCTCTTACACTCTCTAATATCACAGTTATCCATGGCAAACACAAGTTGAAACTTCCCACTCTATTGCTTTGGCTTATTGGATCATTTATTTTTAAAATTACAAACGAAGTGCAACTGTGCTGCTTCAAAAATGTAAATTTTAACAGCTTTATGAAAGTGCGCTGAAGGTTACCAGGAAGAAGCACTTGCAGTGTCTACTGGACAACGTTCACTTTCCCCAGTCGCACACTCATTGGTTTTTGTGTTCTTGTTCTCACACATGCTCGCACGAAACAAGCACAGAGGATACAGTGTCAAAGTTTTAACAGAATTAACAATGCACTTTTCATAGAGATGTTTTTCATGTTAATCTTCATTTTTTTCATCCAGTTGGATATTTAGTGTGCACATTTATTTATTTCAGGCCTTAAAAAATACTGAGGTCCACACCTCGGTGGTCTCATAGCTGGCTACAGGCGTGTGTGTGTGTGTGTGTGTGTGTGTGTGTGTGTGTGTGTGTGTGGTGTATGTGTGTGTGTGTGTGTGCCCTTAAACTTCAGACTGGTCTTTCATCAAGCCAGGATGACATTGGCCGAACTTGTATTTGAACCAACTAATCCTGAAACCCAATCTGTGGCCTACATAATTAGCCGAAGGTTCTGGGCGACTCTGATAAACATTTATCCGAGAACTACACTATGAAGGCAATATTTATGCTGTTCCAAAGAAAACCATCACACTGAATTTAGCTCTTTCACTGTTCAAATTGGTATGATGGTGGCGTGGGAAAAAAAGAAAGAAATACCCGTCAATGCATTTTCCAGAAGTATCCCCTTCAGCAATGCAGTCCGACATGCAAGGCAAGGGTGCTGCTTATGCATTTTGAGGCCCTATGGAAGAACATATCATCGGCTCTCGTCAGTAATAATGATGTCGGTCATCATATTCGGCAGGGCCTCCCTGTTTGAGCAGGGTCCTTGGCATGGTGTTAACCTGACACCATCACATTGCCTTGCACGCATGGCTCTGTGTTCACACTAACTTCACTCTTACCCACCCATCACTGCATTTGTTCAAAGCCTACATTTTTCAATCTCATTCACACACCCTGAGTCAAAGGGCAAAACTTTGGGTAAGGGGTGGCTGGGGGGAGGTGTTAAAATCTATGTGTGCTGGAAGGTAAAGTCATGTATGATATGATTATTGGGGATTGGGGGGAGGGGGGGTGATTTAAGTTTTGGGGGGTCATGACCCCCCCAACCCCACTGCCAATTACGCCTACATAACCCAGTCAAAGAGTGTACCAGCAGGTCACGTGCGGCTGGTCTGTGCTCACTGGTGCAACATGGGGGTTATTTTGGACGCCCCCCCACCCCCTGGTGACACCACTTCCTCCCTCTGCCGACAGGGACTCACTGGGGCCCTGAGGCCTCTCTACTCACCCCTCCATCAGCTCCACCTGTTTAAGGCATCTCACCAGCCTGACAGAGGGACTCGTAAGCTGTGGGATATAGCAGTGTGTCTGTGTGTGTGTGTATGTGTGTGTGTGTGTGTGTGTGTGTGTGTGTGTGTGTGTGTGTGTGTGTGTGGGTGTGGGTGTGTGTGTGTGTGTGTGCGTGTAGGTGTGTGTGTGTGTGTGTGTGTGTCTGTCTGTCTGTGTGCATGTGTGTGTGTGTGCGTGTAGGTGTGTGTGTGTGTGTCTGTCTGTGTGTGTGTGTGTGTGTGTGTGTGTGTGTGTGTGTGTGTGTACTAAGTGGGATAAAAGAGACTATTCTCTGGAATAACACTAAATCTGAGGAGTTGAGTGTTGGTGACCTCTTTCTCTTGTAACTTGTGAGTTTGTGATCTTGCCCAGATCATATTGATCTTGGATCTCGGCAGGATGACCTAGATTAATGTCCCAGAGCAAGTATCATACTTGTTAAAACACAGACCATGAGGAAGCCTGGCCTGGATGGCATGGATGAGTCACCGCTCGGGATGGCAGGCACAAAGGGACATACCTGCCCCGCCCTGTGGCCACTGTCTGTGTCCAAAAAAACCCTTTCGCCCCACAGCAGGGGCCCGTGTTCGACTTTTGTTTAGAGGGAGGCACTTACTGGCAGGAAACAAGATTTCCCAACGTTACAATGGACAGCATGTCTTCCAGTGGGGCTAATCGAAAGCCAGGTTTTTTTTTTGTTGTTCCATGTTTTTCCTTTTTTTCCTCCAGTGCGTTTCGCTGTGCCAGTGGCTTTTGTACAATTGTGGTTTTACGGCCCCTTCAGCCATCTGGCTGCTGTTACATCAGCTTATAATAATGACCAATGCAGAAATATATTACATCTGATTGTTTTCCTCTTTTTCCGTATCTATTTTTGCAGTTGGTATTGCAGTCTACAGTATAGTTTTACTCCAATACTCCAATGGCATGAGGTGGAGACTTCATTTGAACACTAACCGATTACATATAAATAAAAATTATTTGCAAGCACTAAGCATGTGTGTGTGTGACAGCTTTGGGACATTCAGTGCCTAAATGTGTGAATGAAAAGGATCAAGTCTAACCCTGAACCCCAAACTCAAAAGTATCACATACGTCCTCTCTCAATATCATTCGCAGAGGGGGGTTTCTATCAGAAGGGTCTGGAAACAGTTTCACATGGTCTGTTTTACGGTAACACATTGTCTCAAGGGTCTCGTTCCTCATTCATTGGATGGGTCATTTGGGTGGATTTTTTTTTATTATTCTTTTCAGGGAAAACGTCTCACCCCAATATTGTAAACGCTATGTTGTGCAACACTGTTGGAATCAAACTGTGCTGGGATCACGGCCTGCGCTGCACCACTCAGCATCACAGAGCTAGTATTGTAGAGATTTACATGCAATGTGTTTTAACGCTTATCGTTTTAGCTATGCTTCGCTTTAAATGATGTATACCTTACAACACCAGCAACATCTTCAAACCTGAAACAGATGTAGTCGACTATTTTGACATTATTGTAGTATTGTTTGCACTGTGAGTTAGTTGACACAAATAAGTAATTAAATATATATTTATATACAGACAGTAGTTACCACCCTCTACATGGGTATAAAGGGTTGGTATAAATACACATAACACAAGGGTGTGGGCAACAAATAGGACAAACTAGTAGCTTCAACACTCCTTAAGAAATGCAGAGAGCATAGGAAAATATATCGTTAGCTTGATAGCATAATTGCCTAAGTCATTTTTTTGTGTTTTTGGAAAACAAGAAAAAACACATTTTCTAAAAATCACATGCATATTTTTTATTGATATTTTCACAGAACATTCATGTAGATGTGAGAAAAAGTTTGGAAAAAGAACAAAACCGAACATCATTTTTTTTATCAAATAAAAGTGACTTAGGCAGTTTTGATGTATGCAAAATGGCTGAGAAGATGTAATGTTTATTTTATATTCTCAGAAAAACTGCCTAAGTTATAGGCATAATCTGCCTAAGTCAAATTGATTGTATAAAAACTGCTTAAGTCCAATGGTAAAACTGCCTAAGTCAAATGAATGACTTAGGCAGCTATGTTTTTTTTTTACTTTTATGAGTGTTGTGATTGGCCAATGACATAGGCAGACAGACAGGATGATGCAGAAGTGGTAGGGGAGTAAAGTTGTGCAAAAATCTCAATTTGACCAAAAAATGACTTAGGCAATTATGCTATGAAGCTAACGATATGGGCAATAAGATGAAATGTCTTATGTATTGAGTGAGTCTTTGATGTAATTTTTATTGTAGTGTACTTTGTCATTTTTGATGTCATTTGTATTTTTTTATTTTATTAATTATTTTATTAATGGAGACATGTCTGTATGGCTTGCTATAACCACTCTGTGCAACCTGGCATGTCCAGGTCAATTGTCATGCACACTCCTTAGCTGTCATACCAGGGAACAAAAAAAAAACTCACCTCCGTCTCTGTCACTCTGCAGCGTCATCCAATTACAGTGTGGCTCAGAAGGGTGACACCGCCCTCCCCGTAGTGTCAGCCAATCACAGTGAGGCTCAGAGGGGTGACACCGCCCTCCCCGCAGCGTCAGCCAATCACAGTGGGGCTCCACTGTGTGACACCGCCCTCCCCGACGTGGCATCCTGTTGCTTCCCGTCGACGCACAAGCTGCCCGGCACCTGCTGCGTCTCGGCAAAGTCCACATATTCGATTACAGTTCATTTTTAATGGGGAGCCCAGCGCCGCAACTGAGCAGCAGACAGGGGTCAGACTTCAAAGGATAAATGGAGGAATTTTAAATGATCCTCATGAATTTAAATGTAGCTGCCATTGAAAGGTGCCCCCCTCAATGTAAACCCAGCTGCTAGTTGCCACGGCGACAGCTGCTGGTATGTCAACAAAGCCCGCAGTGTATTTGAAGCCTGTTCAAAAGTATGCACTGATTTAGGTTTAGACTTAGCACTCATTTTATGAAACACCAGCAGATGACTATTTTGAGATAATGATGATAATTACATGCATTTATCAGAACGAAGTATTTCTTGAATGTTGTACTTTTGGAGTCACCAGAAATGTGGATGTCCCTGTGTCAAGAGAGTTCTGTCTCCTGCTAAAGTGAAAGTCAGAGGTCAACATTTAGTAGCGCTGGTGTTTATGCTAGCTGGGTTGACAGGCGTCTGATATTTTCAGTGTCGCATGTTGTCTAGCTGCCAGCCTTTTTGAGATAAGCATCTATTAATGCAGAGTGGTTGTCACGGGCCACTGCATGTTATCACAACGCAGTGCCAGCCAAGACATCTCACACTCCTCGCACCCCACTCCTCACGTCCAGGCCTACTACTTACTCCTTACTTACTTACTCCTTTGGCCAGCTGGACTGACCACTAAGTGCCCCAGGCTCGGTGGACGAGCCTGACACAAGATGCCTTCGGACATCTTAGTGAGTGCATCACATCCCTACCAGCTGTTCCAAACCTATTATCGCCTTCTAGATGTTTCCACAGGTCGTGTGGAGTGTCCGACTGCCTCGGCCTGTGTCAGCACTCAAGGGGATGGCCTCCACTGAAGGGCTTCATCAGGGCGTAATTAGAATCGCCGGCACACAGTGGAAAAAGGTTATAAAAAGGGCCCTTGTAGTGGGCAGGAAGCAGAAACGAGAGTCTTTATGTTGCCATTAAAACATTGTAGGATGATACGAAGTCTTTATGTTGCTATTGATACATTGTAATACAGTATGATACGAAGTCTTTATGTTGCTATTAAAACATTGTAGGATGATAGGAAGTCTTTATGTTGCTATTGATACATTGTAGTACAATACGAAGTCTCTATGTTGCTCTTAAAACATTGTAGTATGATATGAAGTCTTCATGTTGCTATTGCTACATTGTAGTACGATACGAAGTCTTTATGTTGCTATTGATACATTGTAGTACAATACGAAGTCTTTATGTTGCTATTAAAACATTGTAGTACCATACGAAGTCATTATGTTGCTATTGATATATTGTAGTACGATACAAAGTCTTTATGTTGCTATTGATGCATTGTAGTATGATATGAAGTCTTTATGTTGCTCTAAAAACATTGTAGCATGATACGTCTTCATGTGCTATTGATACATTGTAGTACGATACAAAGTCTTTATGTTGCTATTGATACACTGTAGTACCATACGAAGTCTTTATGTTGCTCTTAAAACATTGTACTATGATACAAAGTCTTTATGTTGCTATTGATACATTGTAGTACAATACGAAGTCTTTATGGTGCTATTGATACAATGGAAAAAGGTTATAAAAAGTCACCTTGTAGTGGACAGAAAGAAGGAAGGAGAAACGGGAGTCCTGTTCCTAAGTCTTTATGTTGTTATTGATACATTCCAATTTTTTTAGCACCAGAAGGCCTATAGAAAATAGTAATATGAATACATGTTCTGCTTTGCACATTTATATTGTTGAGTTTGGAAATCACCTGTGGAGACCGGCAATGTGATGTGTTTGAACAGGAGGCAAGGCTGGCCATTTCCTTTATGATAATTCTCGCATTAATCATTGCATGTGTGGTCCCCTGCATCAGCATTTTGTAAATGTGTATGCACAAGTGCCCAGCCCTTCAGGAGCTCCGGGAGTTAAATACTCCGCTCGTCAACGCTTTTTTTTTTTGGTTTCGTCTAGAGCCTGCCAAAGTACATATGAGAGTCTGGTATGCAAAGTCTCCCCAGATGATAATTAGGCAGCAAACACCTGTGTGCTATGCCAAGATGCTAACCTGCCAACTGGATGTACATATTTTTTGCCCAGCCAGTTACACCTGTAAGAAAGGGAAATGGCTAAAGCTTAAACACATCTGTACAGTGGAGAGCAAGGACTTTTCCGCTAAGTCTCTGTTCCTCTTGGGGTATTTATTTATTTTGTGAAGGAAATTGCATGTCATAAAGCATTGCTATACATAACTCTAAGCTGTATGCATCGTGCCGTTTCTCTGTAATGGATTTTGTACAGCTGTAAATCGAAAAGAGAAATGAGGGGTACAGGTATTTCCTCAGTTACCTTCACACGCCTTCCTTGTTGGATCCCTTCTGCAAGTTGCATTGCACTTTGAACAAGGAAGAATCAATTTGCACAGTAATTAACCAATGACTGACAGAACACAACAGCGCTTGTGTTCGCCTTTGGCATTTGTCATTGTTGCTTGTGGTGAATGGAATTACATTTTCATGCCTGGGAAAGTACACACATGGCATGATGGATGACCATGAGATTCCGAGTGCAAGGATGCACGGAAGACGGGCTTAAGTGCTTTGCCAAATGTGCAAAAAGGCCCAAATGGATGCAGGGATGTGACGGAAAAGACCTTAGGTGTCCAAGTGCAAGAAAGGCCAACAAACGCACACAGCAATGAATGCAAAACATTGTTCTCCTACTCACTGTCCTTCAGAATCCTTTAACAACTACATTTAATCTTACACGCAGCCAGGTTTTGACATTAATGTCATGATTACTCCAAGACGTTGATATTGAAGGAGTGTGAGTTCACCGTAAAATCACAGAGGAACATCAGATAGTACTTAAACGGGGGATCAGGCCGAGCTTAATTATTTTATTTTGAAATGAGATTACTGTGGAGATGAATGCCACCTCTGTTTGCTGTGAGTGTAAAAAGGGTGGCTAGGCTACATGAATTCGCTTTGAATGGAAAGCAGCGATCCAGCACAAAGAGCAGGAGCAGCATGGCTGACTCCGAGGGAAACTAATAGGATTTCTCAAAGCATCAGGCTGCATTGGAAACACATGTTGGAAGGAGCCCAGAGACAATGCCGGGCGGCTGCTCTTTGAGGCCCCGGCCAGTGTGGAATATGACTTGCATTTCCCTCGCATTCGCAAGCCCCTGCACACTCGATGCACAATTTTTTTGGGATTTCACACACAAACAGAAAACACACCTAAGGGAAAAGAAGGAGACTTTCCCATCTTTGCCATCCATGTGCAGGGGTATTAAGATACTTGAGATATAGGCCCTGGATCTATCCTCGTAATTGCTTTTATGGTATGGTATTATTCACAACAAACAACTTTCGTCTGTGACATAGTTCGTTTCCAAAGACAACACTTTCCATGCTTTGATAGCATTAAACTTATCCTGATGTTTAATCACTAAGCTACATCAAGCTAAACATTCTTGGGCCTGGGAATATTACAACGTGGCAGATTTCTGCTTTCTTTGTCTGCATTCCAGGGTACATGCATTACAGAGACATAAACAAATTCAGTCCAACGTCGGCGTAGACGGCGACAGACAGCTCTTTTTCTCTCTCTTTCTCTCACACACACACACACACACACACACACACACACACTGAAGCCCTCCCCCATTTGGCCTTCCACACTGCTGGTCTTAAAGCCCCTCTTGCAACTGCTTGCCAACAAGCCATACCTAAATAGACTTCCCATATGAATGCACTGTGATACACTCATAAAAACAGACCCGTTTGATGATGGACACATACGTCTACAGAGACGGACAGAGAGAGGGAGAGAGCGAGGGAGTAGGAGTTATTACTGAAGAGAAGCCTTTGCATTAAGGGTGTTGTGGAAAGTTGTAGTCGGTTGTTCGGTAGGGGAGTTGGGGTTTGGGGGGCAGGTTTGCGGTTGGGGGGGGCCTGATGTGGTGGTGGTGCTGGGTGTCTTCAGAATGGTTCCATGAAAAAGAATGTGATGAATCATTCTCACAAGGATTTAAAAAACGGAAAGCCTTCATCTAAAGTGTATGGCAAATATCTGACCTTTGTGACCTTTCTCTTCCTAACCCCCGACCCCCCACCCACACACACACACACACACCCAAGTCCGTAGTCCATTACTCCTACCGAACTCCCGTGTCTAGATGTGACGGGTGGGGGGGTGGTGAGGGGGTGAGGGGGAGAGGTGGGGGACCTACCCTTAGGGAGAGAGAGAGTGTCATCCAACCCTACAACATGATTGGAGTCTCTGTAGTTTATGGCTAATAGCTTGAGTTGTAACTCATCTCCAGCTGGATATCGATGCAGCTGGCCATTCCATTCGCATCCAGACCCCCCGATGACAAACGCAACGACTGAAGCCTGAACCACTCCGCCACGCCACACCACGCCAGGCCAATCCAGAACAGGACAGCACTGGTCAGCTTGCAGCTTTAAATTACTTTCAGGACATGGGGCCTTGACAAATAGTCTTCATAATGAGCTGTGTTGAAGTTCTCACATGCTTCCCTGTTTATTTGACTCTTCGCGTATTACAACCGGTGAAAAAAAATCCAAAAATTCTCCACCAGGCTGCCAAACCTGTCTGGGAAGGAATTTTGGGAGGCTTCAACAAGGGGAGCATGGAAAAACCCGGAAATGTTTGAATGCCAACTGTGTGCTGAATAACATGTGAATAATGCGCTCCAGATGGACAATGAGCTGGAAATGCGCTCTCAAAAGCGGATTACATGCGACATGCACTGCTGCTACTGCTGCAGCACCTCAGCACAGAGCGCAGACTACATCATCTCACCCACTTCCCACAGATTATTATATTACTACAGACTACATTATCTCACCCGCTTTCCACAAGTTATTATATCACTACAGACTACAATGTCACCCAGTTTTCACAAATTATGATATGACTACAGACTACATTATCTCACCCACTTTCCACAGATTATTATATTACTACAGACTACAATGTCACCCAGTTTCCACAAATTATGATATCATTACAGACTACATTATCTCACCCACTTTCCACAGATTATTATATTACTACAGACTACAATGTCACCCAGTTTCCACAAATTATGATATCATTACAGACTATATTATCTCACCCACTTTCCACAAGTTATTATATTTTGAAGGTTCATAAAACACAGCTGACAGCAATTAACACATGCAAGTCAGTCAAGTTCCTTCATTCTTCTGTGCCTTTTAAATAGTGCAGTCCTTCTCGGTTGAGAACACTTGTCCTATCACTGATCCGTTTTACTTGTCAGACATTTTGGAGAGTGAAAAAGGCTTGTGCCCGTCCACAAGGAGCTTACGGGGAAAAGGGTAGGGATCCAACAGATGGCTAATGAGACATGCCAAGCATTGCACCACAGGTTGTTTTCTTTTTTTTTTTGGAGACACTACTACTCAGAAAGGTGTGTGTGTGTTTGTGTGTGTGTGTGTCTGTGTGTGCGTGTGTATTTGTATGTGTGTGTGCGTGTGTGTGTGTGTGAGTGTATGTGTATGTGTGTGTGTGTGTGTGTGTGTGTGACCTGACCCTGATGATTCGAGAGAATGTGGGAGGAGGGAAGACAGGACAGGGAGCGAGCGAGCGAGACATATGCAGTACACACACACATCCTCAAGTCAGATGTCAGCTGCTGTTCAAGTCTCTCATCTGTTTAGTTCGTTTCTGATGCTGTCTGTCGGTGTGGTGATGTTGACATTGCTGTTGACTGCCATGGAGAAGCTGTCCCTGGGCTGGGCTGGGCTGTCATGTCATTAGGAGGTGTTTGTGAGCAGAGACCTGCTCCCAGGCCTGGCCCTCTATGCCTGCAGGGCTGCATGCGTGGTAAACATGAGATAGCTCCAGGTGCACTGCTCATGGAGGGGGGTCCCCAAGGAGCGCATGGTGCCCGAAAGAGGGAGCCTTTCTTGGGTTACACAGGCAGCTGATTCCCCTTACTGCCTGAGTCTTCCACATCCCAGAAGGATTAGGGCGGTGATCTACAAATGGAGGGATGCATCATGTGTGTACTTGTGTGTGTGTGTGTGGGTGTGTGGGTGTGTGTGTGTGTATGTGTGTGTGTGTGTGTGTCTGTGCGGGTCTGTGTGTGTGTCTGTGTGTGTGTGTGTGGTCTGTGTCTGTGTGCGTGCGTGTTTGTGTTTGCGTGTGTGTTGTTGAGGGGGGCTCATTCCCAGTAGTTAGTTTTCTGTATTCCCCAGTGGGTAGCCTTGCGTTTGTTATTTCAATAAAAACAAAACACTACAGGAAGACCTTGCCATCTCTCTGCAGTGAGCAAGGCTTTACTTTACTTTTAGACAAAGATTACAGACTCCACTACTCTTTCCTCTGTCTGTCTGTTTCTCTCTCTATCTCTCTCTCTCTCTCTCTCTCTCTCTCTCTCTCTCTCTCTCTCTCCCACACACACACTCACACACACACACACCTATCACCTATCTCTGTCCACATACACATACACCTATCTCTGTCCGCATACACATACACCTATCTCTGTCCGCATACACATAGATCACGCACACACACACACACACACACACACACACACACACACACACACACACACACACACACACACACACACAAACACACACATTCTCTATATATTTTCTTTCACCTATCTCTGTCCGCACACACATGGATCTTTCCACAGGTGCACAGAAACTACCCGCTGGCTGGCACGGTGCTCTTTGCCCCCGGGGTAAATTTAGTGGCTAATCCGCCCGAGCCATCCTCCCCTGGACGCCCCTTCTCTCTCTCTCTCTCTCTCCCTCGCCATCGCTGTCAGTCAACATTACAGGCTGTTAACGGTCTCACTTACGGGTAGCGTTCCAACGTATCGCTCGGTAATTCGAGATAGTGCGCGAGAGACGGTCGGCAGTGAAAGCCCCGGGGTCTGCTTCAGTGTCTCTCGTAAAGGGTGCCTAAAGGCTTTGCTGTCACCTGAAACTGGTTTTATTTTTATTTTTTATTCTGTCTGTATATCAGTTTTTAAGGCCACAAAAACCACACATCAATCACAAACAAAACCAAAACACCAAACACACACGAAAAGATAAAAAAGGAGAAAGGAGAGCTATTGTCATAACCTGCGGTTGGGCGTGGAGGTCAGTTATAATTAGAATGGAAGTTACACAAGGCTGTGGCCACTCAAAATGGCGCATTTTTTTTCATTCCACTTCAAATCCAAGTTAGCCATCCTTGGACTTGACCCTTGGATGCCCTTTCAGCAGCCATGCAAGCCTACAGTATGTAATCCTAGAGAACTCTACTCTCTGACCCTCTACTATTGCTTTTACTTTTAGAAAAGTGTTTGTATTCACGTGCCAGTGCTCTCTGAAACCGATCCTGTCCTTTCCCTTGTCTGTCTCATAAATCATGTTTATTTGTTGGTCTTTTCCTCCTCCATACATATGGTCTGTCATTTTCTTTCCCCTTCACTCTCATTCAAGGCCCACCTCCTTAGCCCGAAACCTAATATGCACAATCACGCAAGGGCTGACACTCTTATATTTATGACGCGGACAGAAAAGGAGACCCAGAGCAGGGAAGCCCCACAAATCAGCGGCCTGCGTGCCCCAACCGGGCTAACCTCACCCTGGGCAAGCCCTCGAGACCAACTGGGCAATCACACCACACAGCCACCACTAAAGACCATGAGAACGCCAACCACGGTCCCAAGCACCAACAACCCCCCTCAAAAGCACCCTATGGAAACCAGCCACAGCTCACAGTGACAGCATAGCTGTGTAATTACTGTACATGCTAATTGCAGTGTGGTGTTTTTCTCCTCCATGCTAGAATGAAATCTTAATTTGCGCATTGCAATGGTGGCGTTTGAAGTGTCCCACGTGGACGCGCTCATGCGTGCATAAGCCTGTAATTGGGACCCATGATGAAGAAAGAGGCTGATGCAAAGGACAAGCCGACACATAGCATAGCAGCACAGCACAACAGCTGTCTCTGCTGGATAAAGCGCTATCAGATGGCCGGCCAAAAGCTACACGTAACACTTCCAGAAATGACAGCAGTTTCCAAATGACCAGATGAGGTTTTGCTTTTTGTATTTACTTCCAATTTGTCCTCCTCTCCAGAGTAGCAACTGAAACTACACAAG
>CM059277.1:5852265-5859765 GCA_030347295.1 Setipinna tenuifilis
ACTGCACTTGTATAGCTAACTGCTCGGGTTGATTAACACCTCATCTGGATATTCCCCCATGCAACACTTCAGCTTAGCGGCGTGCCCGTGTGTGTGATGTGGGAATGCTAGCCTAGCACTAATTAAAAAAGGCACATTGGGTAGTCCCCCCTTCCAAAGGTACTTTTGGTTCGCTACCACAGAGTGCCAGCAGAATCGTGACTGGGGTCCTTAATGAAAATGTCTTGTTTGTGAGCTATCTTTAAAAACTGTGTGTGTGTGTGTGTGTGTGTGTGTGTGTGCATGCGTGTGCATGTGGTGTGAGTGTGTGAGTGTGTGTGTGTGTGTGCATGCGTGTGCGTGTGGTGTGAGTGTGTGTGTGTGGGTTTCAAAAGGGTACTCTGATGCAGTTTTCCAGCTAACCAATATTGACACACACTAATATATATTGCTAATACCAAAAAAGAACTTAACCTTTGCCCTTAACCCATCCCTGACCAGTAGTAAACACACAAAAAGTGAGTGGTGGGAACACACACCCACGCATCCCAAAAAATAACTTAATCTTTGCACTTAACCCATCCCTGACCAGTATACACACAAAACGAGCGTGAGCGTTGAGAACACACACCCACGCACCAGTGACAGTGCAAACACACACCCAGGACAGCTCGATCAACAGCACTCCAGTAATGGACGGCATGGCCTCCTATTCTACCACGCCACCCATGACTGGAGTGCTATTGACCAAGTCCTTTCCCCCCTGCTTGTGTATATAAGTGTGTAACTGTGGCTGCCAAGCTGTCTTTGGGGTGTGTTTTCACTGTCACTGTTGCGTGGGTGTGTGTTGTCAACGCTCGTTTTGTGTGCTTACTGGTCATGGATGGGTTAAGTGCAAAGATTAAGTGCTTTTTTGGGATTAGCGATATGAAGTGTGTGTCAATATTGCATAGGCGCAAAAACTGCATCGGAGCACCTTTTCAACACACACACACTGTCACGCCCCTCTGTTTTACCTGCCGGCTGCCTGAGTGCTCATGATGGCCAGATGAGGCTCAGGTGCCTAATTGGCATCAAGGGGCGGGTAATTGGGGGAGAATTGCCTACACCTGGATAGGTGTGGGTACTTAAGGACGCCTCACCCTCTCCTTGGGAGCGCTTTTGCTCCTCTCTCACTTTTGCAGACATCCCTTTTTTTGAGCACACACACACACCACGCATTCAGTCCTACTTACAGACATCCGACACACACGCATCCATGCATTGTTTTCCCCCCCTAGACACCGTTTTCTCTGTTTTTTCTATTAAACAATAAATATATTTTTGTGTATTGAACCCGTTTCGTTGTACCTCTTTTATGTTGCGCCAGTAACGAGCCGGGCGTAACATAAAATTGGGGGCTCGTCCGGGATTCTTGTTTTTTTCCGGTTGCGTTGTGTGTCTTCACTTTTCATTGATGACTTTTGCCCGGTGACGTCACCCGCCAGCACTCCAGGTAACAAGCAGCTGCTCAGCTGGGTCGGAAGATCCCTCCCTCGAGCGCTGTTTTATTTTTCGGTTTTTCTTTCTTTCACGAACTCTTATTACTCGTCGGAAACAATCCTGGGAGGAAGTCATCAGACTTCTTTTAGGGGCACGTAAGTACGGCTGTACTCCTTGGAGGACAGTAGCCTCAAGCCCGGCAAGTTTCAGAAGAGCCAGGTGTAGGAAAGATAGCTGTAAATTGAGGACTGGAGTGCATGGTCGGACACACCGGGGTAAGTAGGATTTGTTTTTCCACGTAACGTTTTTTTTGAGAGAGTATTTGGTTCAGTGTGTGTGTGTGTGTGCTTGTAGTCACTTCGCCAGTTTGTTTGTCTTGGGTAGCCCGTGGCTTCGGAAACCTACGCTACCTTTAGTGTTCAGCTGTGTTTGCCGTAGTGTCGTGGTGGCCTGCAGAAAAGCAAACGTTATTTGTAAGCAACCGGTGGGTGTTTACTTAGCGTTGCTGAACTTGGGTTGTGCTAGCTGGCGAAGTAATGTGTGTAACCTGCTGTAGCTTGGAATAAAGTGTTGTTCCGTTGCCGACAGTAGGTTCGGAGGTTTCTCTTGTACTGTAGCGTTTGTAATAGCCAGTTTACTGTGGTAAGCCGGTTTAACGGTAAGTGGGGTTGTGGCAAGCCATTTTGCCGTTTAACGTTCTTATCCATTGTGGTAAGCCAGTTTAATGTGCTGGTAGCTAGACTGGGGACGCCTAGTTTGCCTTGCTAGCATTGTCTTTCCATCGTGGGTTACTGCTAGGCACACGCTACTTACAGGATTTGCCTCCTGTTGGTTAAAAGGGTGCATTTCTCTTTTTGTTTTTTCTAATTGGGTTAGTTTTCTGTTTCAGACCCAGATTAGAAAACGTGCTGCAAACGGTGGTTTGCTGTGTGTTTTGGCTTTACATTTTTTTGTTTTCCCTGTTGACTACATACTGTGGGGTAGTGTAGTTCAGCTTAAACCTTTACTATGTCTACAGTTGAGGAGTTCCTTGAGGCGCCCTCTGAGGAGCTGCTCTCTTGTTACACAAAGGAACAACTTTTAGAAGTAGCGCAACATTATAACATCATGCTTGACTCACAACTTAAGAGGTCAAAACCTTTATTGTTGCATACTGTTACAGAGAGTCTGATTGAGACTGGGGTACTAGCTAGGAAGTGTGAGAGCCCAGCTAGTCCTGCAGCTCCACTCCAGTCTTTGTCAGAGCAGGATGTCCGACTGCGTGAGATGGCTGTTCAGGAAAAACGATTAGACATTGAGTTGGCCTTAAAGAAGTTGGAGGTTGAGCGCGAAGCGCAACAGAGGCAGTTTGAGCTCCGTAAGCTCGAATTGGAGCTTGCTGCTAAAGGCCTTCCATTTCCTCCCTCCTCTCCTCTTGGGCCCCTGCAATCACCATACACCACCAAACCACTAGAAGTAAGTAAGTATATCAGGATGGTGCCCCCTTTCTCTGAAAAGGAGGTTGATAAATATTTCCCTCATTTTGAGAGGGTGGCTACATCCTTAAGATGGCCTCGGGATATCTGGACTTTACTACTTCAGTGTGTGTTGGTAGGCAGGGCTCAGGATGTCTATGCTTCTTTGTCTGATGAACAGTCCACGTGTTATGACACGGTGAAGTTAGCCATACTGCGTGCTTATGAGTTGGTTCCAGAGGCATATCGGCAGCGTTTTCGTAATGTCAGGAAGTTGGATGAGCACACCTTTGTTGAATTTGCAAGAGAAAAGGAACATCTTTTTGATCGTTGGTGCACCTCTCGGAAAGCTTGTACTTTTGACTTGCTTAGGGAACTTATCCTTCTTGAGGAATTTAAGAACTGTATTCCTGATGTGATCACAACCTACCTCAATGAGCAGAAGCCTGCTACACTGGCTCAGGCCGCTGTATTAGCAGATGAGTTTGCGCTGACTCACCGTGTCATGCCATCTAGCAGACATTTTAGGAGGTCCAGTCGACAGGGGAGTCCCTTGCGGGATAACACTCGGCCAGCAGTGGCAGGGCCGAATGCAGGTTCTCCCCCTAGAAACTCCGGAAATGGTTCTACTGATAGGTCTGACATTGTGTGCTTTTATTGCAGGAAACCGGGTCACAAGATCTCAGAATGTCAAGCATATGAAAAGGTAAAGGCTAAGCCGGTGACTCTAGCTGTCCGTTCTCAGAGCCAGCTTCTTGGTGGCTGTGTTGCTGAGAGTGACTGTTCTCGTGATGTGGTAACCTTGGGCTATGCTCCTTTTATTTCCTTGGGGTTTGTGTCTTTGCCAGGCCATGCTAGAGTACCTGTGCGTGTCCTCAGGGATACTGGTGCGGCACAGTCTCTCCTGTTGGAGGGAGTGGTGCCGCTTTCCGCTCAAACTGCCACAGGAAAACATGTACTGGTTAGAGGGATTGACATGGGTTTCCTAAAGGTGCCCTTGCATCATGTACAACTTTCCTCAAATGTAGTAACTGGCAGTGTTGTGGTGGGAGTGCGGTCTTCTTTGCCTGTGCCCAACATCGAGTTTATACTTGGTAATGACCTAGCTGGCGCTAATGTTTGGGGAGCTTCTAGTGTTGTGCCACCACCTGTCATGAGTCCCTGTTTAGAACCTGCAGTGCCTTATGTATGTGCTGGAAAGCTCCCTCGTGTTCTTCCTGCTTGTGCTGTTACAGGAGCTAAAGCTAAGCAGAAAATTGATGCTCCAGAGTGCCCCACTACGTCTCCAGGGTTGGTTAAGCCGGCTGTGGAGAGAGTTGTTCCTGCTCCACACGCTGATGCTCCATGTGAGTCTGGGACAGCTGGTGTGTGTCATGGTGGTTCAGTCTTGGAGACTGAGTCTGTAGGCAACGCTAACTGTTCTTCTCCTGTGTGTCCTCCTTTTTACAGAGGTTCTTACCGGTTCTGTGCGAACTACCGTAAATCGAGTAGCCATAAGACTTGACATACCCTTTGCGTCGCATTGATGATTGCGTAGATCGCATCGGAGCGGCCAGCGTTTTAACAAGTGGATTTGGTGATATTGCTGTTCCTGCAGATGCCCTGTTTGGGTCTAAAATGTGTAATGTGTTTATGGTTTGGTCTGTGCTGTTGTCTCTCTTTTTGTTTCCCCAGTGTTCAAGGGCCCAGAATGCTGGGGCGACCAGACGATGGGACGGGGGTCACAGAGGGTCTTCTTATTTTTAATTTTAGGTCTCCTGGGTGGAAACCTCTTGGGGAGGGAGGTGTCACGCCCCTCTGTTTTACCTGCCGGCTGCCTGAGTGCTCATGATGGCCAGATGAGGCTCAGGTGCCTAATTGGCATCAAGGGGCGGGTAATTGGGGGAGAATTGCCTACACCTGGATAGGTGTGGGTACTTAAGGACGCCTCACCCTCTCCTTGGGAGCGCTTTTGCTCCTCTCTCACTTTTGCAGACATCCCTTTTTTTGAGCACACACACACACCACGCATTCAGTCCTACTTACAGACATCCGACACACACGCATCCATGCATTGTTTTCCCCCCCTAGACACCGTTTTCTCTGTTTTTTCTATTAAACAATAAATATATTTTTGTGTATTGAACCCGTTTCGTTGTACCTCTTTTATGTTGCGCCAGTAACGAGCCGGGCGTAACACACACACACACACACACATACGCACACACACACACACATACACACACATACACACACACATACGCACACACATACACACACACACACACACATACACACACATACACATACACACACACACACATACACACACATATGCACACACACACACACACACACACACACACACACAGGAACACACAGCTTTGTCCAGGGGATCAAACCAGCCAGCCCCCCTCAGTCATAACTCAGCCTCTTTGACCTTTAACCACAGTACATTTCTGCACAGGAAAGATTCAACAGAACATCACTTTTTCCCCCACCACAGCTTTGGCATTGTGATGTTGCAGACTGTGGCCCAATCAAGACCAAATCATGGCTATCATAGTTCTTGATCTGTTCTGTCGAGACCAAATCAAGAAGACCATCTCATGGCCTCATGCTTGTATAATTCTCTCCCTGTGCAGGAAGCATGTGTGTCTGTAGTGCTCCTGCTCTGGGAAACTTACTTAGACACATGCATCTCCTTGCATGCACAAAGGTAGCCTGCTTACTCTGTGTTCCTCTACACTTCTGTCAGCTTATTATGTCCCCCTTTTGTAAGTCGCTTTGGATAAAAGCGTCTGCAAAGTGTAATGTAATATAATATAATGTAATGTAATCATGGGCTTGTGAGAGGCGTCTTATAGGGCCAGAGCAGTGCTTCTGTATAGCCAGAGCTATTTGAGGATCAGTGGGGATGTGGGCTAACGTCCAAACAGCGGCAGTTATTGTGTGATGAAGAGAGAAACCAGTGCCCTGGAGATGATAATGATAGAGTCACTAATGTCAGGTTGGAACAGACCTGTGTATAGAATTTTTTTTGTTTATTTTCTTTTTTTATTTCCCTTGTTTGTTCCAGGAGGTTTCGATTAAAATGTACGGTATGATAACCACAGCTTCTGTCCTCGTCGTCTTGGATGAAGGGAAAATAACATAACAGCTCTCAGACGCCATTTTTTGTTTTTGACAACGCAGCCTGCCTACCCACTCCACTTGAAGTTTTGTCGTCGGGAAAGGAAGGAAAAAAATGTGTGATCTCATGTTTTTACCCTTTCAAAAGGCTGCCAGGGAAAATGGTTTGGGTTTTGAATAGGCCTACTGTTCGCCTCAGCCCTCTCGTCTCGTCTCGCCCCGCATCCATGATGTTGCTTCCAGAGCCACTCTTGTGGCTGTTGGGTGCTGGCCAGTGCTAAGTTAGACAGCAACTCTGGAGACCTCCTCCTCAATCCTCCTCCCCCTCAATCCTCCTCTTCCTCCCCCTCCTCCTCCTCCCCCTCCTCCTCCTCCTCTCCTTCCCCCTCAATCATCTTCCTCTTCCTCCTCCTCCTCCTCTTCCCCTTCTTCCTCCCCCTCCTCCCTCTCTCCCTCCCCCTCCTGGCCAGTGCTAAGTTACACAGCAACTCTGCAGTCCTTCTCCTCCTCCTCCTCCTCCTCCTCCTCTTCCTCCTCTTCTTCCCCCTCAATCCTCCTCCTCCTCCTCCTCCTCCTCTTCCTCCTCCTCCTCTTCCTCCTCTTCCTCCCCCTCCTCCCTCTCTCCCTCCCCCTCCTGGCCAGTGCTAAGTTACACAGCAACTCTGCAGTCCTCCTCCTCCTCTTCCTCCTCTTCCTCCCCCTCCTCCTCCTCAATCCTCCTCCTCCTCTTCCTCCCCTTCCTCCTCTTCCTCCGCCTCCTCCTTCTCTTCCATCTCTTTTCCAGTCACTTCCTCAGAGCCAAGGACACATGTGCTTCATGTGCCTTCTGGGCTTGCTGTCCTGTTGTGTCGTGTCATGTCGTGTCCTGTCCTGTCCTGTCCTGTCCTGTTGTGTCCTGTCGTGTCCTGTCGTGTTGTGTGCCCTCACACCTGCCAAATCCCACACCGCACTTGACTGGAACCAATTAGCCCTGCTGTGCTTACAGGAACGTTCACATTGCACCCCCCCTACTCGTCTGCTGGGTCTCCAAGTTTTCTGTGCATGTCAAAGGTGAGGGGTTTGGCATCCAAGTCCCCCCCCAACCTGTTTTTATGTGGTTTGGAAAGGTGGCTGTCCCCCGCCACGAGGACATGGCACTCGAGAGTGTCCCCCTCTCCAAAATAGCTTTTTAAAAGCGCGCAGGAAACTGACACCACTGTAGTGACGTGGGGGGCTTTGAAATGCCCCTTTCATAAAATGGTCAGAGGCCTTGTGAGAAATAAATGATACCGAGGTCATTCTCGGGGCAGATTCCGCTGGTCTCTGTCCCGCCATATCACTAATCTCTCTCTCTCTCTCTCTCTCTCTCTCTCTCTCCCTCTCTCTCTCTCTCTCTTCCTCTCTCTCTCTCTCTCTCTCCCTCTGTCTCTCTCTCTCTCTCTCTCTTTCTCTCTCTCTCTCTCTCTTTCTTTCCATGACATTCCTCTGCCTGTGA
>CM059277.1:5864765-5894765 GCA_030347295.1 Setipinna tenuifilis
GGCAGAGGCCTTGTTACCACGGTGGGTGTCCGGCCTTGAGTTTATTTTTAATAAGCTGAGGAACGCTGGCCTCTGCCGTGACGAAGAAGGGAGAGGAAGGGCTGGGTGGAACATGTGGGCACAGAGAGAGAGACAGAGAGAGGGAGAGAAAGAGAGAGAGGGAGAAAGAAAGAGAGAGAGAGAGAGAGATGGAAAGAGAAAGATAGAGACGGAGAAACAAGGAAAGAGATGAGGAGGTAAAGAGAGAGAGAGAGGGAGAGGGAGAGAAAGAGAGAGAGACAGATGGAGGGAGAGAGGTAGAGACAGAGATAGAAAGACATAGGGAGAGAGAAGGAGGGAGGACAGAGGGAGGGAGAGAGAGAGAAAGAGAGAGAGAGTCAAAGAGAGACAGAGACAGAGATAGAGCGAGGAGAGAGAAAGGGAGGGAGAGAGAGAGATAGAGAAAGAGATAAGGAGAGAAAGAGAGAGAAACAGAGGTAGAGACAGAGATAGAGAGATAGGGAGAGACAGAAGCAGGTCAAGACAGAGAGTGAGAGAGAAGGAGGTCAAGAGAAAGAGGGAGAGAGAGAGAGAGAAAGAGATAAAGAGTGAGAATGCACTCAATGCAGAGCCCCAGGAAGTGAAGAGAAACAAACCCCTCAGCCCCGGCTGACCACACACACACACACACACACACACACACACACACACACACACACACACACACACACACACACACGCAGCCGTGGAAGCGAGGCAGCTGTGTGGAAGCATGATGACAGATAAATGGGCGAATCGCTGCATACTGTGAATATAAGGAGCCTGTACAGTCTTGGATCTCTTCTCCTCGGTGCCATGTGTACCGTGTCACCTTATTATACCACTGCCCCGGCCAAGCAGGTCTTAGAGCACGCATTAATGGGCTGCCAAGACCGAGACCAGGGGCAGGCCGCCACATTCTCATGCGGTTGGCTACGTACGCACACGATCTGATCTGATCCCGTGGCACCATCTCTCCCCGCATTGGTGAGACTCACTGATATCTGGTGAAACCGGCAGCAACACTCACTCGCTCGCTGGCTGTCTCGTTACGTGAAATTGGAGCTCGGCTTTCCTTCTTTAGTCTTCCGAGCGCTCACCGAGGCTGCTGATTGGTGGAGGGACAGCCCAGGGTTGGATTGGGGGGGTTGGGGTGGGGGTAGGGGTACATGGTTTGGGTACATGGAGGTTTCTGTGTGCTTTATTTGTGCTGACCTGCCTGCCCACAGATGCAGAGGGGAGAACGATTCCTGCCCATTTATCAAGGGTGAAGGGGAAACACTGGCGTGGCTCCATTCATGCGAGCTCAAGGTCTCCGGGAAGCCTGGAAGGACTCCAGGAAGGACTCCTGATTATCAACACACATGTTGCTTCCATGTAGGGTGTGTGTGATACACCCCCCCCCCCCCCCCCCCCCCCCAACACCCCACATGCACACATACACACACACACACACACACACGCACATGCACATGCACATGCACACACACACACACATGCACACACACACAAGTGCTAGCAATCCTTCTCCGCCAACCCCCCCACCCTCCCCCATAATGACCAGCAGCATGCGGTCTGGTCCAGTTTCTGCCACCCTGATCTCTGTAAGAACTGCTGCTGATGAGTCTGGATTCCGGTGGCGCAGGGAGGCAGAGAGCTCACGAAAAGAAAATGAAGGATTCGAAATTCCAAGCCGCAGTGGGAATTCCAGATCCATGAGGGGTGAGCCTTCAGTATGTCAACCCACCGTGCGGGGCATCGGCCCTTTCGACGTCTCCAGTTTCCTCCGGACCAGCGAGTGAGGAGCCTCAAGAATCCAGCTAATGATTCGAAGCAAATTAGTCATGTGACAGTTGGCAGTGCACCTGGTGCATGATGGCCATTAAGGTGACATCATCACAGACCTGAATTGGGCAACCATCACAGCAAATGTTTCTTATCATAGTACTTCTTTTGTTGCATATCGAACACATAATAATAAAAATGAAATATCGCTATTATATGTGTCATGGTCAAACACTGTTACCATGGATACGATCATTTTGTAAATAACGCCGTGTCCATATGGGAAGAAGATGTCTTTTGTCTCTACTGGGATTGTTGGATTTGCAGTGTGTGGCCACCGGCCATGAAGGTCCCATAAAATCTCGAAATCTGTCCGTCTCCATTTGCACTGCTGCGACGCACATCGATCACACACAGACCGGCCACGTCGCGCCGTCGCTCCTCAACGCAACTGTCCGCGGAGTGAGTTATGTCCAACCGCCTCCTCTCACGCAACGGACACAGTGAGAACGCGACGTGCAGAGAATCGAAACTGAGAGGGAGAGAGAGAGAGAGAGAGAGAGAGAGAGAGAGAGAGAGAATGAGATTGAAAGAGTTAAGGGCGGTAGAAAAAGGAGACAAATAGAGAAAACAAAGAGGTTAGAGGAGGATGAGCTGAAACATGCAAACTGCTGAGACTTTCCATTTGACTGAACTGAAACCATCTGCAACCCAATGAAGCCTTCATTTCACTGGGCTTCTCCTTTAAATCACAGAGGCAGACAGAGAGAGACAGAGAGAGAGAGAGAGAGACATAGACAGCAAAAAAAAGAAAAAATGAAGACACATGAGGACAAAGAACAGAAGGTGGCCGTAGGGCATGAATACTTTGAATAACAAAATAGTTACTAAAACTAAAATAAAAAAAATTCCAAAATATGGTCCAAGTATTCATTAGCGTCTTGAAAGCTTTTGTCCTTGATCACAGTCATCATCTTGGTGGTCAGACTTTAAAACTATGCAATATACTCTTCAAAACCATTTCATAATAGCTTCAGTTTAATTCATGTTGATCAACCATATCCCAACATTTTTTTTCTTTCTAGTTCATCATGCGAGCTTTAATTGCATTAAGCTAACAGATCTGAAGAGCGTCTAGAACATGTAATATTTTTTGTCGTCATCTGTCATCATTTTTTGTTCTGAGGTCCTTCTAATTAAACTGATAATTCTGGATTAGGAAGAGAAGGAACCCATTAAAAAGATTTCCTGTTTTGCTCTTCGATGTTGTGCATCTATCTGAATAACACCATAACAAGCATCTGAGAAACCATCTACAAATTGGGATGAAAACAGACTTTATAACGTGAGGCCGTCACAGGAGAGCGCTTACTCAAACCCACTGTCTCCGGGGTCTACGCAGCCTTTAGAAGTCAGTTTACCACTCTAATGCCTCCAGGATCACCTTCAAAATAACACACGACTCATGAACCCTGATGTGACTCTGCTCTGGCCCTCAACTCTTCCTGATGTGACTCCGACCTGTCCGTCATTCTTCCCTTGATGTGGCTGCAATCTGGTGCCAATTTGGCCCTGAGCTGGCCCTGATTCGGCCCTCATGTGGCCCTGACCTGTCTGTGACGTGGCTTTCATCTGGCCTGGATGCGGCATAGACGGCAATGGCCCTGAGACACTTCCTTCTATTAAACACACATTAGAGTTTTGTTTTATTGGACCCACAAGGTACAGCATTTCCTTTATGGACACAAACACAAACACAAACACATACACAGATGCACACACACAAACAATCACAAGCACACACACAAACAATCACACACACACGCACGCACACTTGTCTTTCATTCAACACACACAATAGAGTTTGTTGACTACAGGAGTGCAAACACCATGCCGTCGCCCTCTTCAAGGGGACATGCCCTTTACACCTTCCCTCTACTGCAACAGCCTTTAGATGTGGCTGTTTAGAGGTGCCCTCGCTCCTTAATTGTGTTTGACATTGACGGGGCAGAGACCAAAAAACAGGATCCGCTCCATCCATCTGCTCAGTTTCCCCTGCTGCATCCTGCCCCGCTACATTGGTCATGCCAATTGTCCCTATTTAGATCAGGCGGCCCTGTTGACACATACCGATGGCTGGAGGGTGCCACAGGCATACATGGTGGGAATCTGCACCCATACCGTACCGTGCGGATACGAACTCACACTTATCCTGCTGACTCACGCATGCGACTACATCCAGACAAACACATGTGCACCCACATGCATTGACATAAATGCACATGTGTATATTGTCCTCTCTCTCTGTCCCTTTATCTATTTATCTCTCTCTCTCTCTCTCTCTCTGTCTTTCTCTCTCTCTCACACACACACACACACACACACACACGTACACACACACACACATACCCACACACACAGGCACACACGCACAGGAACACACATTAAACAGACCGACATTTGTACACTTGTAGGACACGTCGTCACAAAATCTTTCATGTGCAGCTTTGGGGGCTCCAGCTGCAGTGACTCAGATGCTTTAATCAGTCAAAGTCAGCCAGGGAAAATAAAATATCAACATAATCTACCCCCCCCAAAAGCCAACCACCACCCCAACCACCATCCCTTGGACCGGCCACCCACATTAATGCCATTCCACATGTCAAAACCAGCCATGGGCCACCACGGGTGAACGTTCTGATTCCACATTCTACATTCTACATTCCACAACATGATACAATCTTACAGTCAAAACTCCTGCTTGATGAGTCCTGTTTTAAGCCTTCATGTCTTCACCCAGGATACATACACCATGACAATGCATTGCCCAGGCCAGAAACTGAAGTGGCATTGGTAACTGTCCTGTCCTTGTCTGTGTGACACATTTGTCTCTCTCCTCTGGCCATCTTCTCTCTTACACACACACACACACACACACACACACACACACACACACACACACACACACACACACACACACACACACACACATTGTTAACTGTCCTGTCCTTGTCACACCTTGCCACACATTTCTCTCTCTCCTCCGGCCATCTACACCTGTACTTTTCCATACACTTATGAAGGTCAGGATTAAGGTAAGCCTTTCCTTTCTCTCTTACACACACACACACACACACACACACACACACACACACACACACACACACATCAAACCACACCACACCACATCACAGCGCACACACACACACACACACACACATTGTTAATTGTCCTGTCCTTGTCTGTGTCACACATTGTTCTCTCTCCTCTGGCCATGCAGCCATGTAAGATGGAGTGACCATCGCTAGGGTTGTGGTTGTGCTCTGACTACTATACCAGCGAGTCTGGCTCTTTGGCATTGCGGTCAAAGTGCACAATTGGTACCCTGGACACCTGGGTTCAAAGCTGGGTGGGGTGACTTCTCCTCTACTTTGCTACAAATGGTGTCAGAAGTGGGATGGCTTGCCATGAGGCCATTGAAGGCACCTTAACTGTGTGAGCCATATGAGGGACGCAGAGGTTTAGTTTGACCCAGGTGTGAGGGACCCCAGTGATGGGTGAAGCATGTGTAGAGTGGGGTGGGGTGACTTGTCTGTCTTATTTCGCTACACCATGTTTCTTGAAGCTTAGATTAGCAGTAGCAAAGCAGGGTCACAGCAGAGTGAGTCTGTCATGTTCCCTACAGGGGAGAGGTGAGTTACAGTAAGCAGAAGACTGGCAGCGTTGTTTCCACTTTGGGCTTTATGGAGGGTGCTGCCTGAAGAGGCGTACTTTTCCATACACTTATGCGGGGCAGGATTAAGGTAAGCCTTTCCTTTCTGTCTTATACACACACACACACACACACACACACACACACACACACACACACACACACACACACACACACACATACACACACTCACACACACACACACACACACACACACACACACACACATTACATCACACCACACCATGGCACACCACAGTGTGCACACACACACACACACACACACACACCCACACCACAGTGTGCACACACACACAGAGACACACACAGGCACACACACACACACACACCTACACACCACAGTGTGCACACACACACACACAGACACACACACACACACACACACACACACACACACACACACACACATCACACCACACCACACCATGCCACACCACAGTGTGCACACACACACACACACACACACTCACGCACACTAGCTGTCTTTCCTCTGGCCTGCTTTGAAGAAGCACGTCTGTTGTTGCTTAGTGGGTGGCAGTCAAAACCTCAAGCTTCCCCCTCAGCGTACATACATAAACAGGCATAGACACATACACACACACACACACACACACACACACACACACACACAGACACACACACACACGCACACACACACACACACACACACACACACACATAGACACACACACACATACACACACACACACACACACACACAGAAACAGACACAAACACACTCATAAAAGGTGCACACACTGGAATACACTCTCTCTTTGTGTCAATCTATGCTGACTGGGAAATAGTACACATGCAGAACAGACATTAGCACATGGACACGTGCACACACACACGTACACACACACACACTGACAAAAATATGTATGCATATGCGCACACACACACACACACACACACACACACATGTACGCATGTATGCACACACACATGCACACACTGACAAAAATATGCATGCATGTGCGCACACACACAAACACACACACACGCACACACACGTGCGCACATACACAGGCACGTGCACACAGGTCTGTAATATATCTGCATCTTATTATCTTGGTGCAGTCAACAAATTCAGACTTGGCTGTGACGTGTGGCAGCAGATGTTAATGTCTGCGACATCAGCATATCAGGAAGACAGAACTATTAGCAACGACTGTAGGAAGCCATAGACAGCACGCTGCCATAGACAGCACACTGTGATAGACAGCACACTGTGATAGACAGCACGCTGCACTCACTCAACACTGAAGCCACTCGACTGAGGTCAAGAAATGGCAGAGATCTGGACAGTCGTGCGTGGGTGGACTTGGCTAATTTTCTGTTTACTTGCGTGTGCCCTGGCTCCAAAACACACTTTCCGGGCAAACTCCCCTGCCCCTGGCTCCAACTTAGACGACATGATGGAAGGCTTTTGACTTTGACTTTTGACAGAGAGAGAGAGGGGGCCTGACGCCATACCAGCCATTGTTTACACAGCCATCGGTTGCCACAACTACCAGCTAAAGTCTCTCGCAGCAGCACCACACAACAACTGAGTCATTTGTTTTTCCTTTAACACTCCACTGAGTATATATTATGTTGCAAACAGCACCATGAACAGTACCAGTGTTCTTCTGTGCCCCATGTATTATAAGTGATAGACTCAAGCAGGGACAGCTCAGCAGTGCCCGTGCCTCATGTTCTCCAGACTCGGTTATGTAAAAGTTAGCGTGAAATGGGCATGAGAGAGAGTTTTCTCCCTTGGATGGATCTTATTAGTCAGCTGGTCCGACATTCACTCGCAAAGGGCAAACAGCAAAAAAGCGTAGCGTACATTGTACCATTGCTTCCCAACTCATACTCTGAATATGCAAATAGCTGTCATAGTATCCTTCCCGGGGGGCCACTGTGCATAGCACGGTAGAGCGGCGAGCCCAGAAATGAGGACAGCCTGCAGGTGCTTCCTACAGAGAGAGGGGGATTTGCACAACACGGCCAAACGAACATCCTCAAACTGCTTTTCATAACAACAACAGCAACTTCTTACAGCTGGCCCATCAAATTCCAGATATGCAAAGCATTTTCATATCGACTCTGGCCAATGGGTCACTGGGGCTGCAACTAAGAAATGTTTTCAGCCGATTAAAGCAACACTGTGTTCTTTCAACCTTACAAAAAACGTTTCCAAAATCGGCTATAACTGCACTATGGAAGTTTGCAGACATGGGATGCTCTGATCTGTAGTTCGAATCAGACATAAGAAAGACAATTCTGCTGAATTGATGAAAAGTGCTGTAGTGGTGCTTTAAGCTGCAGATGTTCTTGATTATTGGATTACTCGTTTGGTCTTTCATGTGTCAGAATATATTGAATTGGTCAAATAAAGTCCAAATCAAAAGTTCTTGCATTGTGCCAATCTGTCATAGAGAAAATATTAAAATTTAAGAAGCTTTTTAAAATTTTAAACGGTCCTTGTGACAGTATATCTACATCATGAAGTACGGCGTAATAAAGTGTGTAACAACATTAAGTGCATACACTGTACTTTAGGGTTAGGTGGAGGGTTAGGATCAGGGGTGGTGTTATACAGTGCAAGTGCATAATGTTACATATACATTGCAACAGGTACTGTTAAAATAATGGTGTCACCATTCTCTGCTGTATACATGGCAAAGGTGTTGAAGTGTATCCCATTCCCATCCCAATCTATGCTGTAAAGATGGTGAAGGAGGTATTTACTCCACTAACACTTTCTTGATTAATTTCTGAGCCAGAAAAACAGGTGGAGGAGGAGAGTCTGGGGCCCTGCCCTGTCCTGTCCTGTCCTGTCTGAAGTTAAGTGCTGAAGCCAGCATGCAGTGATGCAGCCATGGCGTGCCATGGAGCTATGACCCGGACCCAGAGCTTAGCCTCCCCTCTGAAAATAGCAAAACTGCAAAGCTGGCTAAATTGAAGCCCTGCATGCCACTGACCAGCGACAAGGTCATAATGTGAGTCACCAAACCGGGACAATGTAAAGCCGCAGAGCATCCGACCAATCAGAAGCCGTCGAAAGGGAAGGCGGAGGGCATCGGCGAATCAGAGGTCAGTCCCTAAACGGACTAACGTTTTGACAGGCGTGACACTTGATGATGGCCTGCATGCCAGAACAGGACGCATAGATTTTCACCAATATTGGAACATGCCAGCGTGTCTGCAAATACTCTCTAAGGGTTCCCAGAGGATTAAGGCCACACTGCTGGGGTTTGGTTTTCCATGTGAAAGTCTGTCCCTCTCTGCCATGAAGACCCTTATGGTCAAGGGAAAAATGAAAGCTCATTTCCTCCAGAGTACCAGTGCCTTCTATGCACCATGACTTGGGTTGAACTTGGCTGCGCGCTTGGCTGTTAATGGATTTATTTAGATGTCTGTGCCAGAACTGTATTAACAGCCACACTATTTTTATGGTTAGAAACCAGAAAACAGCAGGACATTTCTGTGGCATTTTTTAGGCTCTGGCGTAGTCTTCCCATCATGGTGCCATGATCTGGAAAGGTTTACTTATTTGTTTGGTAGGCTCTTAGTGGTCACCGTACCGCCGGTGGAATGACTCATGAAAAAAACGTAACTACAACATTACAACATTACTACAACATTACAAAGAGTCTTTAGTAACACATTACAACTTAGTCATTGCCATTCTGGTAACAACAAGTTTCTCCTAAGGGATTAAAACAAAATAAACAAAACGCAAAGCCGTGGAAGAGGCCCCTGGTCCCATAGGAGATAGTGTATAAAGTGGTAGTGACAGTAGCAGTAGCAGTGGCTGCGAGTGTGACCTCAGATGAAACCCTGCATGAGAATGAGCATGTGTGTTTACACACCTGGGACCATATTGCCCACATCCACACATTGTAAAGATGTGGGTCTGCACACTGCCTCGTTTGCTCCAAAAGTTAAACTTTATTAGAATACTTAAAACGCATTTTAAGTGCATTTAAGTGCAATGCATTTTAAGTAATAAAGTTTAACTTTTGGAGCAAACGAGGCAGTGTGCAGACCCACATCTTTACATTGTCTGACACTTTTGTCTTGCACCTGCCGACAAACTACTTGGATGTGCGCACCCACTCTCCACAACGTCCACACATGCCACATTTTACAGTTACAAACAATGCCCCAGTGGCTCAACCCTCAAGCCCCTCTCTTCAATATCCGCTTCTTCAGACCCTGCCTTTCCAATATCTTCTGCTTTTTTTCTTTTTTCTTTCTTTTTTTTTTACAAGTTCTGCACAGTCATCTCTTCTCTCTCTTCCCACACACACACTCTCATGCACACACGCGCGCGCACCAGGGATGGAAATTAACCACCCGCCACCCGCCAAATGCGGGTAAATATTAGTGTTGGCGGGTGAATTTTGCCATTTTACCTGCCACTGTGGCGGGTGTGCAAATGCATTCAGCCAAGTTCGATATAGTCTATGAATGCACTCCCTTACGCATGTTGTAGCGTAGCCATCAGTTAGTAGACAACGCAGGTGCGTCTAAGTTTACCACTTATTGATAAGCAACACTCGGGGAGCGTTTCTTGGCATCCAGCACAGGCGCGCGTGGTTATTTCAAATATGATCTAGGCAACTTTCTGTTCATCATTTTCAGGTAGGCTAATGAAAGCTCAGTCATGATTATTATAGCCTAACTGTCCAAACAGGAATACATCAGTATATTGCCTTCTCACGTTGATGATAACGCCATATGCGCACAAGTTCATTCCAAAAACTAACATGTGATTTTAACGTAACCTATTAATAGCGCCAACAAAACCGATTTCAGAAGAGGACGGGTCCATTCCCAAAGCACACCAAAGAACTTACGTACGTCACTGAACCCAAACAAAAAAATGCAACTTGCAAGACACATCTCTTGCATACTCTAATAAAGAGTCTTTTCTAGGTGTTTTGGAATATGTATTAATTCCATAGACAATATAATCAAATGTATCCACATCCAGACTAGCCCTTTGGTTTCCTAGCATCTTGCACAGAAACGAAGTTAGAACATAACTTTCTTTCACGTTAGGATCATAAGGGTAAATTTAAAGTGACAGGCGCCTAATTAGACCTTAGCCTACAAACATCAAATACAACATAATTGCATTATTGTTAAGTGATATCCTAAATAACAGTTTATTTTTAATTTCTTTAACATATGTGTCTATGTAAAGCATGGATTTTCTTTCTGCTGTCCTTTTACTTAGAAAGATAACATTAAGCTATCTAACATTAAAATGCACCAGAATGCAGGAAATTACCTTTAATTTAGACTTTGACTGCCCACCAAAACACTGTTACTATCAGCACAGAAAAAAAAGTGCTGGAGCATGATGTGTACATGATGCCCCCTTCACATTTATGACTGCCCCCTTATATATGTCTGCCTAGAACCGGCCCTGGGTGTTATACTTGACATTAAAATGTGCGGAAGGGTTGAATATATAAAGTGGCTGGTAAAAATGTTGAGTGGCTGGTAGATTTTAGAATCTACCTGCCACGGTGGCAGGTGAACAAAAAAGTTAATTTCCATCCCTGGCGCGCACACACACACACACACACACACACACACACACACACACACATTTCCTTGGCAGAAGTCAATGTTTTCAGTCTATAGTGGTGGATTTGCTGGAGATTTGAGAGGAAGAAATGAGAAGTGAAGACTGAGACTGAGAGGACTACTGTGCATCAGTCCCGCAGTCAGAATCCCCTTTGGAAGAGCCTCTCTGGGGCCCTGCAGTCAGGGGAAAACCTGGTGACCTCCACGTGCCTCCATCACGGTAAGCAAACGCACATTTTAACAACGTCAAAACAAGGTAATGGACATGGGAACCATTATGAACTAAAAAGGAAAAGAATTTTCTCTCCTTCTCTCTCTCTCTCTCTCTCTCTCTCTCTTTCTCTCTCTCAAGTCTTGAGATTTGATTAGGGCTACATAGCCAACACATCATCTATTAAATGTTGACCTTTATATGCCTTTATATGCCACCCAACCTGCCACCTGTTGGTGGCTCTGAAACTAGGGGCAAAACTAATCATTTTGGGCTCTAAGAAAAAATGAACATTGCCACCCTATCCCCAAAAGCAACTGTAATACCTTTACCTTAACTGTACATAAAATAGGCCTACTGGTTTCAAGGGATTCACACAACTTAGTATTTTCAGTATACTGTATATACATGTACAGTACATGCATCCACAGAACTGGTGGTTACAAAGGTTTTTTTGTTTTGTGTGTTACATTATTATGTTACTATATATATGGCTGGAGGATTGGGTTGCCGTGTGTTAGTTAAATGAACAAAAACCTTAAATAAATGTTTCAAAAAACATTGCCACCCCATTCCAATAATCATGATACTCTACAGACAGCCTTTGGTCAGTGTTGTGCACTTGGAATACTGCCCCATAAAGCCAAAAGGCACTTACTTCACATTTTGTTAAAACTGAGTTTAGTTTAGACTGGACATTGACTTTATAACTCCTTTGTTTGTCTTGTTGTGACTAAATCTCTTACTTCTTCCTAGAATGAAAAAAAGGACATAAAAGCATCACCACTATTATACAGTACCAACGGCATGCGTGACTGGGCTTTATGACAACTTCAAAAGCATTTTTCTCATGTTCAGTGTCAACATAGTCACTGCACTTTGCCTTTGTAGGGCAGTACAGTCTCATGCCCTACAATACAAGGCAACAGTTTGGACACACCTTCTAATTCAGTGTGTTTTCTTTATTTTCACTGTGCAAAGCAGTAATCAGAGTACAGGGCGGCTACTTTGAAGAAACTAGAATATAAGACATGTTGTTTGCACTTTTGTGTTAAGTACATAATTCCGTATGTGTTCATTCACAGTTTTGATGCCTTCAAACAATGTAAGTAGTCATGAAAGTAAAGAAAACGCACTGAATGAGAAGGTGTGTCCAAACCTTTGGCCTGTACTGTAGACCTCTCTACACCTCATGGTGTCCTTCCCTGAACCTAATGCTACAGTCCAGCACTAATGCACCTTTAACAACACCTTTACTGTGAGGCTCCACTCTCCTCTACTTCTCTCGGCCTCTTCTGTGTAAATATTGTGGCCATCAGTCTCCCTACGGTTTAGATGGACTTGGTGTGTTTGGCAGTGTTGGCGTGTTTGCCTAAAACTTAACTGGATGGAAAAAGTCTGACACTTTTCTAAGCCTATTTTTAGATGATACTGTCCTAACAAAAACAGACACTTCTGAGATTAAAGGCTGCTAGAGACATACTCCTTTTCTCTTTGACCTGTGTGTGTGTGTGTGTGTGTGTGTGTGTGTGTGTGCAATGTGTCTATGCATGTCTGTGAGTGTTTCCCTGCAATGAGACATCTGTCGACTCATTTCTTCCTGCCAACAGTTTCTCACACTTTAAGATGACACCCCCCGATGACACTGTATCTGCCCTCTGAAAAGCAGATATTGAACGTTAATCTCCAGGACATCAATCATTCCCTTTTGATCTGCGTCACTCCTGTCAACACCTGTTTTTTTTCTATCGAAAGCATGAGCAGGGGGCAGCCCTGACAGCAGTGTGTGGGGATGGTACCACGGTCAGGATATCTCAGTAGCACCTACTGGCAGTTGATGGACTCAAACCTGCAATCCTGCGGTCACAAGTCCATTACCGCCAGGCCACCACCACATCATATTACTTAAAACATAACATAAAACATAATGACCAACAATACTAATACAATACCACAACACAGATAATTACTGGGGGTGGGGACATGATATTTTTTTATTCTTATATTTTTTTATATTAATTGTGATCTGCAGATGTAAACTGGCCTGAGGCTAACTCTGTGACAGTTCATCAAATGGCAACATTTATATTTAAAATGGTACATGTTCCCTAATAAATAAAATAAATTACAATAAAAAAAAAACACTTGGGCCTAAAATCTCCGCTGGGGCATTTCTGGCCATGGGTACAACTGCTCGTCCTTCTCATCCTCCTCGTCGTCCTCCTCCTCCCTTATGGACCCAGGAAGACATCCATCATTACCACACCCACTCAGACACCCACCCAAAACACCCACCTATTGGCCGAAAGGCAGGAAGCACGGAACTTTAAGAAATGGCCGGCGTATCTATGCAGCTGCTGACCGTCCCTTGATCTTCCTCCACCCATGTGCTCAGCAGTGGTCTCCCCACACCCAGCAACCCCCGGTGGGGGTTCGACGGGCCCAAATCTGCCTGGGACCCAGCCCCACAACACATGCTCTTCATTGTCATCAGGGGACACTCTGTACGCCTGTACCAAAATTGTTGGTCCTCTCCCTCCTTTCTAGTAATTAATCATCCAGATAGTGACCAAACCGCATAACCTACGTACATGCAAAGTTCAGCTCAGTGCTGAAGAAGACACCTGCGGAGGTTGTGATGGGGCTCCTCTCACTATGTGACTCAGGGGGAAGTGAAAGCACAAGGAGAACCGCAGGGGGAACCACAGGGGGAGTCTGGATACCTAGCAGACACCAGGAGAACCACTCGGGGAACTTGGGTACCTCGGCCCAGGAGACACACAGAGAACCACAGGGAAAACCACAGGGAGAACCACAGAGGGAACCTAGGTACCTCGGCCCAGTAGCGAAGGGGGGATCACAGGGGGACCAAGGTGCCCAGTAGACACAGGACGTGCTAGGATGATTAGGGGGACCATGGTTTACGCCACTTTGAATTCCTGGTGTACTGAAAGCACAAAAAGAGGCACTGAAAATGCATGTGTGTGTGTGTGTGTGTGTTGTTTGTGGGAGCGGTGGGGGTTTGGGGGGGCTGATACTAGTACCAGGCAAAGGTAGTGTAAGCTTACACAGGCTACTATTTTTAGCAGCAACGTGTTTGAAGTGTGACTGGCAGCAGCACTGATTAGTGAATGTGATTTGCCTCAGACTGCCTGTGGGGGAGCATGAAAAGAGCAGCTCAGCATGCCCTCCCCAGGGGTTAGCATAAACACAAGCACTCTGGAGGAGGCTGCCCACAAGTGCATCATGGGTAGTTAGTAGCTGTGTGTGTGTGTGTGTGTGTGTGGGTGTGTGTGTTTGTGTGTGTGTGTGTGTGTATGTGCGTGCATGTATGCAAGTGTGTGTATGTGTGTGTGTGTGTGTGCATGTGTGTGTGTGTGTATTTGTGCGTGCATGCATGTGTGTGTGTGTATGTGTGTGTCTGTGTGTGTGTGTGTAGGGGGAGGCTGTTTTCTTTTTGCCAGAGATAAAAAGGCTGGGCTGAAAGTAGCTGGGGTGAAAGTGAAGTGTGAATGTGATTGAAAGTGTGACAGTGTGTGTGTGTGTGTGTGTGTGTGTGTGGACTGTATGTATGTGTGTGTAAGTTCAAGCAAAGGCCTCGACCACTGTTTCCGTGGCCTGGCAGCCCTCGCCTGCAGCAGGGACATTCCACACGGTCGCGCCGGCTGCCTCCACTCCCCTTCTCCCCTTCTCCCCTCACCACCTCCTTGTCATTCTCCACGCTTCGCTTTGTCTCCGGCAGCAGCTGTGAGAACGCCACCCTTTGCCTTCCCCTTCTGTTTTTCAACCAGAGTTTTAAGAGGCCGGCAATGTTCTCTAGTTAAGGTTTACGGACGGCATGGCAGCCAACACAACACGACAACAACGCGCTGTGAAAGATCCCACATCAAAACAAATAAACAAAGTCCTCAGACAACAACAGGGTGGGGACAGATGAGGAAGGAGGAAGGCGGAGAGGCGGGGCGGCGGACATTTTGTTGTCACATACGTTTGGAATCCGAAGCGCAGCGCTTCCACTGATGGCGCGCAGATGTGTGTGAGATATACAACCAGAGAGATATGGATGTTACAGATTAGGCCATTAGCCATTGTTGAAATACCGCACTAGAGTATATATGTTTACGGTCGTGTGTGGAGATTTTCTCCTAAAAGTCATGAAGGATTTACGGCGTGGCATGGAGGAGAGTGGGCTTAAATCACCTGCGTTGACTGGAAACCATTGGCCTCAATTGGCTCACAATGACATTTTGGTCTTTATGAGGGAGGCCACCCTGCCACATTAGCAAGGGAGGGTGTGGGCTACGGCTAGGGCTACGGCCACATGACAATGGCTGCCGCCCTACCAGGGGGGCTGATGACACACACACACACACACACACACACACACACAAACACACACACATGCATGCACGCACACAGACACACACACACACACCACACATTAGCAAGGGTGTGTGCTACGGCTACGGCCACATGGCAATGGCTGCAGTGCCGCCCCACCAGGGGGCCGATGGGCTATGTTACGGGGCACGATGAACCCCAGATCAAAGGCACGACACGTCCTGGCGAAACACTCAGAGCGACTCCTGTCATCCTGGGAGCGCGTGAGTGACAGGCGAGGCTCTGATTGATGGCCCCTTTGTCCTGTGCAGCATTTGTCAGAGCCTCGTAAATCGTGACGCCAACTCCCCCCAATACCCCGACCCCCCCCCCACACTAACACACAGCTTGTCTTTCTCACTAACACCTTCCCCCCAAGCCCCTTCCCCCCCTCCCCAATTCTGTGCAAGTTAATTCAGCACGTTGGCATGGTCAAGCCTCCATTACTCACCACTTGCTGACATTCACCTAAAAATAGACCCCTCGACTCACCCCCCACCCTACCCCACCCCAGCCTGCTTCACCCCAACACCAGCCGCCCGCTGCCATGCCCCCCCCCCCCCCCACACACACACACACACTCCCACTCTGCCCGCCCCCGTCCTCCTCCCCCCTCCCACCTCCCTAATGGCAACGCTTCTGGCAGGCCAGGCGGTGTGTGAATCACTACGGCAACAACACAAAAACGGTAACAGACCCTGCAGTTTCCCCCGGCGATCACTAGCCATCCAGCTGCTGAAAAATGGCCCCGAGCGTGAAATAATGTGTCTAAAAATAAAACATATATCTATCTCACATATTTATCTCAACTCTTTACATTCTCGCTATTCTTACACATTCTCCCTCTCTCCCTCTCTCTCTCTCTCCACACAAGCTGAGCTGAGTGTATATTTTGGCAGGAGGAGCTATAGAAAGTTTTCCTCTTTACCGAAAGGGGTTGGGGGGGGTTGGAGTGGGGGGTGGGGGGATGAGTAATTGGATCTGTTGCGGTTGTCTGGAAGTCTTAGTGTTGTGGTGCTGCCCTCTGCTGTTCTGGATGCACAGAGACTAAGTGCAGCAGTGGACCTCAGGCTAAGGGATCCAGAGTTATAAGTGAGGCCTCTGCAGTCCGGTGAGCATTCCAGGGGGCCTGGTGTCATGGAGCCGGTGGTTAGTAAGTCACCGATAAACTTAATGTCAGGCAGCCCGTGAATGTGGCAGGTGGGGCTGGTTATTGCAAGGGGAAGGGCACAGATAAAACTGAGGATAACACCAGCATGAGTGTACAACACACACACACAGACACATAGACACATAGACACTCACAGTTTGCATTCTGTAGGAGTGTTTTGCAAGGGTCTCCAGCAGAAATGTACAGTGCCATGTGATGATGACTGCGGGACATAAATCCAGCTCCTTATGCGTCTCACATGGCACATTCTCCAGGGCCGATGCCAGCGACTGCTTGCCACAAGAACACAAGAACACCAGGACACTTAGACAGGAATGGGGTGTGTATGTATAGCCCCCCCACCCCCCCAAATCTAAAAAGAGGGTGCTGCTGAGGCAGAGGATTCGAATACTAAACTTGAGGCCCCCCGACCCCCCTACACTACCCCACCCCGCACCCCTACAAAATCTCAAGTTCAGAGGGGATCAAGAACGTCTCCATTGGGACACGGTGGAAGTGGCCATGGTGTTCATGGCGGCAGTGAGGTGCAAATTAAGCTTAAATGCCCAAATCTTAGGTACACATGCAAATAAAATACAAAGGCTTTACGGTAGTTTTAAGCCCTAGGATATGCCCTCATAATAATTACGTTCGCAATTATAGGGCAAAAGAGCCTCGTCACTGCAAGGGCCCCAAGGGAGCTAAGTTTAAAAGAAAACTTGACCACAGAAATGCAACACAGCCTTGGATGACTCACTGAAATGATCAACTTCAAGCAAAGCAAACTCCCATTGCTGCTATGCACAGTAGGCAAATTCTATCTAGAGGAAACACTCCATTGTGTGCATGACTAATCTGACAGGCTAGCCCTGTTTTTCCAAGGATTAATTAGTTAGTGTTGAGAGGCGAAAGAAATCAGAGGAGACTTCAAGACAACAACTTTTGTTTTCTTTAATAGACTTCGAGTGAGACCCTTTGACACACAAAATATATTTATAGCATATACACACACACTGCTTTTTTTTGCAAATACATTTGAGAATCTGTGGGATTTCAATGAAGACTACGGCGTGTCATGCTTCAGTTTTTACTTTCATGTTCATGATGAAACTACCCTTGGACACCCAGCAGGGCCAGTGTTTTATACATTCCGTTTCGTAAGCACCAGCCAAAGGCCGTTAGAAGAGAAAATCATTAAAGCCCGCTCAGTCAACAGTTCCATGGCATACAAAGCCCTCCATCTGAACAGTTTACATTCCCTCTTAACCAATCCCAATGCTTTGCATATGCACACAAACCACCGCGGGTTTCCGTCCGGGCAGGCCAGGGCAGGGCAGGGCAGACCTTAGTCCCCTTGAAGAGAAGGGGCTCTTATGGCAGACCATGGGCGTCTATTTGCTGTGCTGTACTGTAGCGTGTGGTGGCTGCTGGATGGTGAGTGCGGTGCCCTATAGGGCTTCGGGCAAGCACTTTGTGATCACGGCAGGAGGAAATTAAAAATCTTCGCTAGTTGTTGCACACCAAAAAATAGTAACATAAAAAAAACATTTTTATTTTTTAAAAATAACAAACACTTTTCTTTTTTTCCACTAGAGAACATAAATGGCAAGCTCATGAATTTGGCAAGGGGTGGGGGAGTCACACCAATTCATGCTTCCTGCACAGATACCAAAAAAGAGAGAGAATGGGAAGTGGTGACAATGCTGGACATTTTTGCTTTGACCACATTGACAGTCCGATGAAGGCCTTCTGAATAGTAAAACGGTGTATTGCAGACCCAAGTCTCCCTTTCATAAAACGTTGGCAAGCCATACTCTCTATATAAAGACCATTTTAATCCTAGACCACATTCGTCTGAAGTCCAGCACACAAGAGATCCATTTACAATATTCACAAACAACGGTACCCCATAGTTACATTTCTTTTGTTTTTTTTTTTCAAAGTTAAATAACTAAACATAAAAAAAAGAATCAAAACAACCAGAGCTCTCCTCTCCTCTCTTCAGCTCAAAGCACTGTAGAATCAGACTGACAGCATTTTACTGACGTCAAATCACCCCCCCCCCCCCCCCCAAAAAAAAAAAAACCCTCCCCCCACTTTCCCCTCTTTCAGAACACTACTGTTTTGTCCTCCCTTGCTTTCTAAAAGATGATGACACTGTCTGTTTTAAGGTGCAAGCTCACAGGGTGGGTGGGGGGGTGGGGGTGAGGGGTGAGGAGCTCTCCTTACACCGGATCTGCTGATTTATGTCCATGTCACTGCTGAGGTCTGTACATTTTTTTTTGTTATCGGTTGTAGTGTTTGTGTGTAGTTGTCATGGCACCTCTAAGCCCCCTGCCTACGTGTGTGTGTGTGTGTGTGTGTGTGTGTGTGTGTGTGTGTGTGTGTGTGTGTATGGGGGGGCCTGTTTGGTTGAGAGGGGCTGCATTTGGAGCCAACAATGAGCATGGCGTTTCTCTGACATTTGTTTCGGGGCGGGGGGTTGAAGTGATGAATGTCGCTGTTATTCTTTGTACAATCGTAAAAAGCAGTAATGTGATTTGGCACAGGACAGTGTGCTGTAGGCTGTGCTCAGAGAGAGAGAGAGGGAGAGAGAGGGATGGAGGGATGGAGAGAGAGGGAGGGAGAGAAAGAGGGGAGGGGGTGAAAAGAAAGAAAAGAAAGAAAGTTAGAGAAGGTTAAAGAGGGAGAGTGGGGGACAAAGGCAGCCCCTCTGACGAGCTGGGGTGAGGGGGGGGCCGTGGGGGGGCTCTGGACAGGTCAGGATCCTGTGTAGGGGGCCGTTCCCTCTTCACAGCACCTCTGTAGAGACACAAACACACACAGTGCAACACACCTTTAGCATATTATGCTATGCAGTATTATTTTGCATCTTCTAAAGTAAAGTTATGTGATATAGAAATAGATAAAAAATGAGTATTAGAATAATTGCCATAATAGTATGATAGACTGTGCATGAACCATTGATGAATCACAGGTTACTAAGCTTCTGTTCCGGTTTCCAAAACAGTGTTTTATTTCTCCATTTGTCATGTCATGTTTTTTTTTCTCCATTTCTTACCCAAAGCTTCTTCTCCCAGATCATAGTGACTTTTGGCTGACATCATTATTTAGTTAAGTAAAATTAATTCCTTTGTCTCATATGTGTCATAACTTCTTGGAGGTCCAAGTGGCATGTTCACAAATTTCCACAAAAAGTTTTTATTTAACAATGGATAGTATCAAATTAATATTCAGAAATCATATGAATAATATGGCAAAGAATGTGGCAGGATGGGGGGAAATTCAGGAGGGAAATAACCGTTTCATCTACTTCAAAGGAAAGACAGACATGTTGATTCTTGGTCAACTACAGCTCTTCTTAAGCACGATAATCATGACGAGTTCATGAAGAGGGAGTTTCTCTCACTGTTTACCTAAGTGTGACCAGTGTTAGGCTGTCTGCCGTCTGTGTGTTACATCGACATGCGTTTACGGGGCGTCTCGGCCGGTTTAAAGTCCGTTCTTGCAGTCTCACAGGTTGACCCCCCCATGGGCTGCGGTGGGTCAGGGTTCCATGGGGAGATTAGCACAGGGTTCTTCTTCCGCTCGTGGAACCAGGCGCCAGCGACGAGGGGCGCAATACGACGATCTCCCATGTACCCCCCCCCCCCAACCCACCGACCACAAACACCCCCCTGGGGAGAGTAAAACTGGAACCTTGCAGATGGCAGCCGAGGCAACCATAGCCGCACCCCGTCAGACTGACGCCCGCACCTGTTGTGCAGGCTCGCCAGTGTGCCCAGAGCCCACAGCTCAGCCCGCCCCCCCCCCCGTATTTATCAACATCAGCATGGAGCCACTGATGGGGTTACATCGTATAATTCGCATACCGCAGGATTTTATAAGGTTGAGCTTTGACGCACCAGCAGCTCGCCATACACGGTCATGAAGGGAGAGGGATTAGTGGTGATAGAGACATGTGCTCATGCATGTGTATGCGTGTGTATGTGTGTGTGTGCGTGCCTGTGTGTGGTGTGTGTCTATGTGTGTATGCACGCCTATGTGTGTGTGTGTGTGTGTGTGTGTCTGTGTGCGTGTGTGTGTGTGTGTGTGTGCCTGTGTGTGTGTACACGTGCCCGTGTGTGTGTACACGTGCCCGTGTGTGTGTACACATGCCCGTGTGTGTGTACACATGCCTGTGTGTGTGTGTCTGTGTGTGTGTGTGTGCCTGTGTGTGTGTACACGTGCCTGTGTGTGTGTGTCTGTGTGTGCACGCCTGTATGTGTGTGTGTGTATGTGTGCGTGCCCGTGTGCATGTAGGCCCTAATGTGGCTGATTAAAAAATCTTGCTTCGCTTAACCCCTCCATGGGGGAGAGGGCACGAGGGCCTGACCCTTCTGTTTGCTCTAAGAATGATTTATAACTCAGAGGAAGGAAAAGCTGTCTGCAGGCAAGCAGGTGTGTGTGTGTGTGTGTGTGTGTGTGTGTGTGTTATGGGAGTAATGCTGACCCTGCTGGCAGCAGGGGGCTTTGCTCTACGTGAGGTGAAGTCCGGGTGAAAGTGGGTGCTTGTGGTTAGGCAAGTGTGTGTGTGTGTGTGTGTGTGTGAGTGTGTGTGTGTGTGTGTGTGTGTGTGTGTGTGTGTGTGTGAGTGTGTGTGTGTGAGTGTGTGTGTGTGTGTGTGTGTGTGTGTGTGTGTGTGTGTGTGTGTGTGGTATCCTGTTTCGAGGGCCTAGGTAGGCTCGCAGCCTTCTTAGGGTCAGGTCCTCGCCACCCTTCCCAGAATGCAGTGCATAGCTGGAGGCCGCGGTCTTGCCATTCAAGCTGTCACAAACTCCAAGCGGGCCATCCACACCTTCCCCTGCCTCCATCCTCTACCTCCACCTCACTCTTCCAGAGACATCCTTCTGACCCTCTTCCTCCTTCATTTTTAACTTCACTTTCACCTCTCATTCCTCACCTCCCTCTCTCTCCATCTCTCTCCCTAAGCCTATTTGCAGCAGTGGGGTCATGATTTGGCTGGTTAGATTCAGCTGATTATCAAAGCACTTCTTTTGTTGCCATTTTCCAGAAATTGCATCATATCCACCCCTCTTTCCCCCATGCTGATTGGTGGGTGCTCCACTTCCAACTCATGCAAAAGGGTGTCCCCAAACTATGTCGCCATCCATTTTCTAACATCCAGTGCCCTTCCTTCATATAGCTTTCTGCTCTACCTCACATCAATCAGTGACTTGGCACTCAATGGCGGTAAGAATAAGCCCCATGAAACTCCCATTTGGAAACTTGAAAAAATCGTTCAATTTTGGCTGAATTCACTGGCCTAGCATTTCCCATTGAGATGAATAGGGCTGGGATTTCCTCCCTTTTCTTCAGTTATTATAATACCTCCATGATTCGCAGCCCCCAGCTCTCCCTCTTCCTGGCTGGTACTGCTCCCCCAACCCACACACACACACACACACACACACACACACACACACACACCTTCTGGGCATGACACCGTTATGAACCTTGCCACCACCTGTTGGTGACTTTAACCAGCCATGTGCTGTTGAGTGATGTATGGGGAGGGACGAGGTGAGGACCAGGGCGAGGTGTTTGTGCCAAGCCTGCTGCCTTTTGCCCCCTTGGTATGATGGGGTGGGGCGAGGTGTTGGTGGTGACATGTTTTTGACATGCTTACTGGCACCCAGAGTTCCTGGCCCCAAATGTGAGAAGTCACACACATGACTGGATGCAGTCAGTCTCTCTCTCTCACACACACACACACACACACACACACACACACACACACACACCCATCTCAGATCTGTATCAGCACCTTGCGGTCTAAAAGTGCCTATAAAGATGGCTCCTGCCTGGCGCCCTTTGAGAAGAGTGATGAACTGTGATCTGCTATCAATGTGCTATCAAAGTGCTTCTCTCTATCTACTATTCCCTCTCTCCCTCTCTTTCCCCCTCTCTCTCTCTCTCTCCCCCTCTCCCTCTCTCTCCCCCTCTCCCTCCCTCTCAACATATGGACATGATCCACAGGCATTCAGCATGGCTCTCTCTCTCTCTCTCTCTCTCTGCTGGACACTGGCCAAAAACAGCTGGCTCGCGATCACTCTCAGCCCTGATTTACGCGCCCCCTGGACGGCCCTGCAGTCCAGAACCTTACGGCGCTATGGACTCCTGAAAGCCATTTGTTCTGGCCACGTTTTTGGGCCCTATTCTGTTTTTCGCCCCCTTTCCTTCTCCTCCGTCCCTCCCTCCCTCCCTCCCCCTTTCTGAGGTAGTACAGCAACTTCATACCTCGAGTGTCTTAAAGTTACATAAGGCTTGGCCGCCAGTGCAGCAGCAGCAGCTACGCGTAGGAGGCAAAGTGTGTGTGTGTGTGTGTGTGTGTGTGTATGTGTGTGTGTGTGTGTGTGTGTGTGTGTGTGTACTGTATGTGTGTGCGTGTGTGTGCGTGTGTGTGTGTGTGTGTGTGAGGCGGAGAGGGGTGTGTGGACATGACCCCGAGCTAGCCTGCGTCTGGCGCCTCTCGGCCACGCCGGTGCAAGCCCAGATCGCCGTCACGACCAGCTGCACAGGCCAGTCATGAGCGACTGAGGGAGAATAATAAACGGCAGTCAGACCCACAGGCGCTCACATTCATTTGGGGACCCCACTGTGATCAGCGGAGTTTAATATTATGGACTTCACAGGAGAGTTTATTTTACCATATATGACCAATCCCAAGCACTAAACCCAACCTGTTGTGTCCTAGCTAAACTATACCTTACCTGTGTCCCACATGAGTACCTGTTTACTCACTAACTCACAGTATAGTGGGTCAGTCCTATTGGCTGCTCCACTACATTCAGTTCAGTTTATAGTGAATGAGTGAACACTTTGGCGATGGTACTTCACTCTTATTAAGGAAGTACACTTCAACTGACACCCAATATAACAAAGCTGTGGCTGAAAGGCTAACTTTTTAAACTCTTGTTTTTCTCAACAGCTCTGGTTAATCCGAAACAACTGTGATGCGTCAGCTTGTGGTGTCTTAATCGTTAGTCACCTGCAACATGCTGGGGCTTCATAGGGCCCGCCTTCTTCAGGAAGCTGTCGCCACTCTCGAAGGCCATGATTGGCTCGCCAGGAATGTCACTCGCCGAGTTGTCCCGCCCGCTGCTCCCGTTGCTGTCGCAGTGATTGGAGAGCTGGATGATCTCCTCGAAGTGGGTGGCTTCTCCCTTGCCTGATAGACCGTTCTCATGCTTGGCAGGCTGCACCCCGTTCACCACGGAGGAACTACTGGGGAGCACCATCACACACACACACACACACACACACACACACACACACACAAACAAACACACACACACACACACACACACACACACACACAAACACACACAAACACACACACACAGACAAAGCCATAAGCCCTCATTGCAAAACACATTTGGCCAACAAACAGCTTGAATGTGAACAGAAATGAGGGGGAAAAAACACTCACTCTGAGGCAGGAGTGGGAGTAATCAATTCTGACTGTTTTGGCTGGGTGAGTAATTAGCCACAGGATTTTGATAGCATGATAAAAGGCCCGAAAATACTGTAAATTTAACGTGCTTGGGAACCACTTATTGCGATCCGCTTAAAAGGACTGGCACACATCTTGAAACGAAAGTCCCTTGCGTAGTTATTCCACATGAAATGGAGATTATGTTATTAAAGAGTGGTTACATATGCCCGTTTATTACCATGTATTAGGAACCTGGATACTGCAACTAGTGCTCTGTAGAAGGGGATTCTGCTGTGTGGCAACTCTAGTGCAAAAGTGACCCCTCTGTCCTCTGAGACACAGCACAGTCCTCCACATCAAAACCTGACTATCAGCACAGGATCACAGTGTTTGAGTTTCAGGAATATTTCCATCTGTTCAAAATTCGCCCATTTTGATGTCCGCAAGGTCTTTCCTGTGTGGGCCTTCAAAAGCACGGGCTTCACAAAGACCTTGATTAGTGGGCAGTCTCGCTTGGGTTCCGGCCATAATTCAAACTCACCATGGTGGTCTGGCCTACTCAGTTTGTACATGAACCCACACATACATAAACGCACACATGGGCACGCACGCACACACACACACACACACACACACAAACGCATACACGTGCGCACATACACACACACTCGTCTGTGGTAAGTGAGGTGTCACGTCCTGTTTACCTGTCGTGGGTGCTGAGGGGATCCTGCTCTTGCTGCTGCTGAGTCACGTCTGGCCTCGGCTGGTACTCAGCTACAGGGAAAAGAAAGAAAGAAAGAAAGAAAGAAAGAAAGAAAGAAAGAAAGAAAGAAAAAGAAAGAAGGAAAGAAAGAAAGAAAGACAGAAAGAAAGACAAAGAAAGACAGAAAAAAAAAATCAATAATTCAGTGAACGAATGCACGCAGGAATGAAAAAGTAACATTTAATGACAAACAGCCCCAGTGACACAACGCACCCCTTCAGACAATGAGAACAAGGACAGGATCGCGTCCAAACCTGTGGCCGTCTCCACATGCAAATCTGACACACAGCAGCGCACGGAGCACACGACAGGGCTCAGACACACGCACGCACACACACACGCACACACACACACACAGACGGAGCACACACACACACAGAGAACACGACAGGCCTCAGACAGACAGACACACACACAGACACACACACAGACACACACACACAGACACACAGACACAGACACACAGACACACACACACACACACGGAGCACACACACACACACACACAGAGAACACGACAGGCCTCAGACAGACACAGACACAGACACAGACACAGACACAGACACACAGACACAGACACAGACACAGACACAGACACACACACACAGACACACACACACAGACACACACACACAGACACACACACACACACACACAGACGGAGCACACGACAGGCCTCAGACAGACACACACACTCACACACACACACACACACACACACACAGAGCCAGAGATGGAGACACAGTGCAGTGTGTGTCTGCTACGGCAGCTGCTGACAGCCCTCATGCCGGACTGCAGATTGGAGCCCAGTGTGGGGAGATGGCCGCCACACGCAGAAGCGCACTAATGCGGAGCAGAGGTGCGCACAGCTGAGGCACAAAGCGCCCTGTCAGCGCAGGAATCCTACAAACCCGGTTACAACTCTGGGCCTAAAGCTCCTTTTTCAAAGCCCCCCTGTTATCCTACATCCTACAAACCCGGCTACAACTCTGGGCCTAAAGCTCATTTTTCAAAGCCCACTTTCAGCAGAGGCATCCTACGAGCCCAGCTGCAACTCCGTGCCTTCTTCCAAAGGCTCCTTTTTCAAAGCCCACTTTCAGCAGAGGCATCTTACGAAACCAACTGTAACTCTGTGCCTTCCAAAAGTTCCTTTTCACTCTCACACTCCACTCTCAATGGAGGCATTTTGCAGAACTGTAGCTTTGTGTGGTCCAAAAAGTTCTGCCGCCAAGTTCGGTTCTGCTCAGTTGACTTCAATTTAAATCGTTTTAAAGTAAAGGTTTTAACTCTTGCCTGTCTGTCTGTCAGTGCCTGCCCCCTCTCTCTGTCTGTCTTTGATTTCATTCTCTCAGAGACTCCATATGTCCTCTTCTTTTTTTTTTTTTTTTTTTCTGTGTCTCTTCACCTCATTTCACCCGACCCCCACCACACCACACCAACCAACCAACCCCATCCTCTCCACTCCACCCTCCACCCCCGCCCCCCTGGCACTGAAGATGCATGGGAAGGCAATCCACCATCATGCTGTGGGAGGGATGAGGGCCATGCCAGCAACCTGGCCCTCCGCTGTGGCTCTTATGGTGCTGACTAGCAGATCCACCTGGCATGGGCGACTACCACAGGCCAACTACCACGGGGGCAACTACCACAGACACTCAGGCACTTAAACACAGACCCTCCTGACAGAAGGTGGGGGGTGGGGTGGGGGGGGGGGGGCAGAGAGAGAGAGAGAAAGAGAGCATGGGAGGGAGAGAGGAAGAGGGGGAGAGAGAGGGGGGAGAGAAAGAGAGAGAGAGATAGAGAGAGAGCGAGACAGACAGAGACAGCGAGAGAGAGAGAGCGAGACAGACAGAGAGAGAAAGTGTGTCTGTATGATATCATGTCTTTGTATGATATCATGTCTACAGACATTAGTCACACAAAGACACTGTTTTTTTGTTTCTCTTTGTGTGTCTTGGCTTTAGTTTTATCCTGTGTTTCATCTTGTTGCTTTGTGCATGAAAAGCTGTGGCACATCTCACGTCTAAATGTAATGGCTGAGGACAGCTGAGAGTGGGAGTAAGACATGCAGACACACACACAGACACACACAGACAGACACACACACAGGAAGACAGACAGAAAAAAAAAACGGAAAGACGGATATTCCTTCACAGCGGGAAGAGAATCACTGATCCATGGAATACTGAATACTGATTGCTCTCTTCCGTCCAATGGCAGGGCCTCCTTGACCTCCAGGCTGGCACCCATGCAACCTTGGCTCCAGAACACAGCCACAAACTAGCATCTAGCACACTCTTTTACCCACTCACAGTCGCGCATGCACGCGCGCACGCGCACGCGCACGCGCACGCACACACACACACACACACACACACACACACACACACACACACACACACACACACACACACACACACACACACACACACACACACACACACACACACACACTAACTCTGAGGTCTGAAAAGATGATTGAGGCCATAGCTTGCCGATGAGTCAGAAAGAGACCTCATGCCTCCATGGACTCTGGGAAAGTGCTGATTCATCATAAAAGAAGTTTAGAGCATGAGAGAGAGAGAGAGAGAGAGAGAGAGACTGACAGACAGATGGCAGGAGAAAGAAAGACAGAAAAGGATTGAGATAGGGAGGGGAAAGCTACATAGATGAAGAGAAAGAGAGAGAGAGAGATGATAAAAGAGATAAATGGAGAAAGAGAGTGAAAAGGAGAAAGACAGAAAGCAGGAGAGAGAGAGCAAGAGAGAGAGAAAGAAAGTAAGATGAAAAGTCATCCCCTACGAAGTCTCTCCCTAAGGCGTTTGGAGGGTTAACCAAAGCAACATCAGTTCCGTTTACTCGTTCCACAACTGTGGAAACCTTCGAGCCAGTCTGGACAAACGACGACACTGGCGGAGCTGGGCTGGTCTTGGGTGCGACCAAGCCAAAGAAAACATAAAGTGAAATGACTGACTGGCCAAGAAACACTCGTTTTTAAAATAACATTCGTTATCTAAAAATAACTGACACGCGACTGACATCCTGGGAACACACAGGCGTGCCAATGTCAGTGCTTGTGTTCCTTCTCTGACAGCCCTGGGCAGCATGCAAGGCCCAATAAGGCCCTTTAGACCATGGGACTGGGCACCAGACAGAGAGAGAGAGCATAGCAAAGCAAACTAAATAAAGCTGATTGCATTTAGCAAAGAAATGTATCCAAAGCTACTGCAATCAATGTGTGTTGGATTGATCGGAATAACCAGGGCCTTTCTTGGTGTCAAGACAAACGCACTTTTGCTACCCTGACATGCTGACACACAGACAACAGACATGCTGTGTGTGTGTGTGCCTGTGTGTGCGTGTATGTGCGTCCGTGTATGTGCGTGTGTGTATCCCTCACCTTTGGTGCTCTCTGGGTCTGGTTTGGCATCTTTGCCGTTCACCTGGGGTGGTGAGGAGGCCTTGGCATCCTTCTGCTGGTGGGGGAGGAAGGGGACAAGAGAGGAGACATGTTGATTGATTGATTGTTTATTGACACACATCAGCTTCACCTTTACAGGAGCACTGTTCTTTCTGTGGTCATGTCTACCTTCAGACTAATTCAGTGATTGTCAAACTGGGGTACGAGCACCCCTAGGGGTACCTGGGTCAACTCTAGGGGGTACACACAATAAATCTGTGAATGAGTTTTCAGCTTCTACTAGTATAAAGATTAAGTATACATGCTACATTTGGAAAAAGATTGTATATTCAAGCTAACCCCTACACAACCCATTTGGGACTACATCATTATGTACCATATAATTTTGCACATTATTATGTGAAAATCAGGGGGTACAAAGCAGTTAAAAGTTTGGGAACCACTGGACTACCTGATTCCAAATCACAGATGCAATCGAAGCCTGCCTGCCAAATACAGCAGTGAGGACTGTTGCTTCTGTCTTTCTAAATCCATTGCTGGGAACTCTTAGTATAATGATAATAAAAAACTGTATTTGCATAGCACAATCCATACAAGATGTAGCTCAAAGTGCTTCAACAGTTTGGCAGGAAGAAACAAGACAGCATTTGTTTTAGCTTGGTAGCGCCGGGAAAGAAAAAGTTCATTTGTGCACTGTTGACAGTTCCTGCTAGTGTCCCTAGGGGCGACAGGGGTGAGGAAAAACTCCCTGTTTGCATTGGATTATTTAAGAACAGGAAGAAACCTCAGCCAGAACCGCGGCCCCTACGGGAGTATAGCAGTCTAAGTCTGTCTAGTGTAGCAGTGAGGGCTATTGTTGCTGTATTTCTAGTCCAGGGGTGAGGACTGTTAGTAAAATAGAGTAGATAAGAGATAATTTATTTATCCCAAAGGGGAATTAAGAGGTTATGTATAGCAATCGAAGTCTGTTTGGTCTCGTGTAGTCTAGTCTAGCAGTGAGGACAGTTGATGCTGTATTTCTAGTCGAGTTGTGAGGACTGTCAGTAAAATAGAGTAGATTAGAGATACTTTAGATTAGAGACTTTATTTATCCAAAGTCCAACTGAAGTCTGTCTAGTGTAGTGTAGTCTAGTGGTGAGGAGTGTTAATAAAATAGAGTATGTTAGAGATAACATCTTAATAAAGTAAGTATAGCCATCTAAGTCTGTCTAGAGTAGTCTAGTCCAAGAGTGAGGAGTGTTAGTATAATAGTGTAGATTAGAGATACTTTATTAAGATGTTAAGTGTAGCAATCAAAGCCTATCTATTATAGTCTAGTCTAACGGTGAGGAGTGCTGGAGCTCCACAGTGCTGAAGTACCTTATCTCCGCCGCCGTCTGTTTTGCGTGTTCTCTTCATGATCTCCTCCAGACGCTGCAGTCATGCAAATCAGAAGCAGAGAGGGTGAGTCAGACTTGATGTGTCTTTGAT
>CM059277.1:5900501-5975501 GCA_030347295.1 Setipinna tenuifilis
GTGCTGCCCTGCTGTGGGTTTGGCAACGAATGCAGTGCACACTGCGAACCACAACAATGGCCTTTTCACGTTTGCTCGTGACCCCCTTGTCACCACTGGGGATGTGCCCTCCATGAGGGATAGCAGGGGTGGTGGTTTGAACTTGCCTCCTGACCCCCCCAACCACACCCCCTTACACACTCCACCCTTTAACCACCAGTGCTGTGCCTAGGGAAGGGGGGAGAGGTCGTGAAGAGGTGAAACATGCTGTGGAAACTCACCATGATAAGCACACAGCACAAACACACACACACACACACACACACACACACACACACACACACACACACACACACACACACACACACACACAGTATATGTGTGCATGCATACCATGACTTGTGCACACACCTGCACAAGCACACAAAATCACATACCAACATCACAGCATACACTCCACACTCAAGCACTAAAAGGTCTGACTTGATTTGTGGCACTTTTTAGTCCATATGTCATGTGTACATGTCACCCTATCCACCAAGTGATATTAAAAGCTACGTTTCCCTGCCAGGAGTTCCATAACAACAAAAAGACAGTGCATTCCTCCCACAGTGCAGACAACAGGTTAGTGTTACTCTTCTGGCCTTCTTAGAGTGGGAAATCTCCCCTGTACAGGAGAGTCCATGGGAAACTGGGTGACTGTAATGGAACCCATAGCCCTGTTATTTTTATATGGGAAACCCAAATCCATACGCATTTATTTACGAGAGGATTAGGAAAGAACCAGTTTATCAGGATCTGTAGGTGTCTATACAGAAAAGCCTTTATTAATCCCAGGCCTTTATATAAGCAGAATTATTGTGTGGAAATACAATACAATACAAATGTTCAAGTCAAAAACATTTGGTTTTGATGATTTGTCTTTAGTAACCCAGCTTGGATTTCTTCTATTTATTGTCATAGATTAGAAGCACATTTTGCATTAAAACGTGACTGAAGTTATGGATCCGGATTATTTTATAGGAAGTGATCTTTTTTAAACCGAAATAATTTCATGCTAGAATGCTCTAAATTTTACCTTGACGTGTTGAGGGACAGCTGTCAGCTTATCATTTCACATGACATTGCTTTTCAGTTAGCGAAAATCTGTCATCAGTAATTGTAAAATGTCATAGGCTAAATATGGCAAGTGTGTTTTTTTCCTACAGTATTACTGTCACCTGCAACAGTCTCAGGGCCAGACATGTCTGCTGAAGAGCTTCCCTGAGATATCCGCATAGTAGCACTACTATGGCCTTGCAGTGGCTTGTGTGTGTGTGTGTGTGTGTGTGTGTGTGTGTGTCTGTGTGTGTGTGTGTGTGTGTATATGTGTGTCTGTGTCTGTGTGGGAGGAGCATACCTGGGCATTTCACGCCCGCACATCTGGGGCATTTTATCTTGGACACACGTGCAGAAAGTCCAGACGCTGTAAAAGCTCTAATTGCTATCTTGTAGTTGTAATTGTAGTTTCATAACTGCTTTTCAGTGTTTTTCAGTGTTCTCCATAACCAATGGTTACTAAGAAACAGTTACACATTTAAACTTGTGTCCAAGAGAGGCAGGTGTCCAAGAGAGCAACCCTTCTATTCATGTTGTCTCAGACATACATTCATGCAGTCATGTTCCTATTCATCTGCTGGGTTGGCGTCATCTGCAGGGCTACCAACTCTCACGCATTGAGCTTGAGAATCAAGCAAATGGTGGATATCTTTCACACTCACGCTAAGCAGCTATTTCTCACACATGAAATTAGGCACACCCCCACCCCAGAATGGAAACCTCACAACACCCCCACCCCAAAAGTTGGCAGCCATGGCTATACAGCTGAGGTCTCATCCTGAGTCAAGTTGGCAGCTTTGGGGTTTTCCAGGGAGGTTAGAGGCAGGGGCGAATCTAGACCATTTTTAGGGGTGCCAAGGCACCCCCGTGAAACTGCTCGGCACCCCCTGGCTCAGTGCAAAATGAATAATATATTATATATAATAATAGTGTTGTGTGATAAGCACTGGGGGCCGGGCACCCCTAAAGACCAGATGCTAAAATCGCCCCTGGTTAGAGGGCAGCATTGTCTGCCAGATTCACTGTCTTTCATATCCTAATGACCTGCATACACACAGATATGGACTGTACACATGACACACAGAAAGTCAATATTTCAAAAGCAGGTAAAATGCACAGTTAACATTTTTGTTGGTGACAGCGGTGTGCACGATGTAGCAGTAATAGGCTGAGTATAATAATGAGGGGCTGGTTCAGTCTTTGTGTATCTGTGTGCTGGCCACTGTCACGTCTTCTAACTAGCACTACACTAGACTAGCCTCCGTATACAGCACCTGACACAAGGCCCTAGCTAGAGTGATGATGGCAGGGGTTTGTCTGGCTTCATTCGTTTTAATTAAAGTGAAATGAGTGTTGCTATTGCTTTTTTTGTCTCTCGCTTCGTGCTCCACTGTCTGACACACATGCGCTATTCTTTGGGGAGACTAAATAATTAGCATCAATTCAGGAGCCTATTTCTGAAAGAGTCAGCAACTGTTAGAATGTAATTTCATAGCAAATTGACTCCATCTTCGAGATACAGTAATGGGGTGGTTGCATTTATACCGCACAGACTTCTCGGCAAGTAAATGTTTGTGCTGCTAATGACTCCATTCATTTAAAATGTTCCATCAACAGTAATGTACAGCTAAGTTCATTCTGATAGTTAGACTTCATTTAATAGCAAGTATGTAATTGAAGCGACATCATTACATGCACACTCCCACAGCTGTCTGAGCAAGACCTTGAATGGGCTTATTAGTCTTCTAAATTCATGTGAAAGTCAAGCAGAAAATGTCATATTAACCTACTAATTGATTTGCCACAAGTCACCATTGAGGGATTTGGACTGAAAAATATTATCATGCATACTAAATACCACGACCAGAACTTTATTCCTCCAACTTTGACCACCCATAGGAAAGATGCTGTGTGGATATGTCAACTACGGCAAGAAGACACATTGCTCATACTGGGTTTTAACTGAACCACATGCCAGAATGTTAAGTAGACTGCAAGGTTCTGCACAGGTGTTCTAAAACTGTTCTAGAATCAGCCAGTCTACCCATGAAGCACTGCAGCTGCTTCTTCTTCTCAGGGTAACCTTAATGTGTCAGTGTGATTTATAATCAGATGTGTAGGTAAGTTGGTACATTAGGTAAGCAGTCAACTCAGGTAAGTGTTCCATTTGGAGAGAGCTGACACATCGATACGCACTTTGAGTAATTAGGAATCACTCTCCTCAGTCGCTCATTGGGGTTGCCTCCTGTTGGCGCACATCCTGTGCTTTTCTTCATGTTCACAGATAACACAGAGAAAACGTCACTGACATTTTGTTGTTATGGCCTTCTGTGCGGACACTGGAAAGTTTGTCAGCGCTCTAAACCGTGACTGTTAGCCACAGTCACTGCTGTGTGTCGACTGTGATAATCAACACCCAATCTGGTGCCTGGCTTCTGCATAATCACCCGTGAAGACTAGCCGGACCCCAACTCTTTTTGCCATTATGACCACTGCTAATAGAAGAGCCCGGAATGTTGAGCTAGTCAGCGTGATGTCGTGCCTCAAAAGAGCTGCACTGACACGTTCTAGTAAACGTCTCGTAAATGTCTGAATTTTGTTTAGTTAAGGAAGCTTTTCCTTTTAGATGAGATGGCTCTTTCATGTTGTACATATATACGTATATATAAAATACAATCCAACAGTTATTGTAGGTTTATACATTTGTAAATGTACCATTAATGGTGACTTGACCAAATGATTTAAGGGTATTTACAGGCTGTGATGTACCCATAAAAGTAGAAAAACCTTGGGTCAGAGGAGTGGTTAAAACAGAGGCGGTTTTTTAAACGATCTTTGGTTCAAGTGATCAATAGTCATAGAAGCTTCTCTTTAAAAAAAAAGCCTGTCAATTATTCATCAAAATGTAAGACCCTGCATGCCGTCATGCTGCTTATCTGTAATATCTCAGCAGCACACCCACCCAGCACAGATCTGTACTCCCAATCATCTCTCTGTGGTTGGTCTGCATCTGTGGTTTGATGGTGCTGATCTCAGAAGAACACTAGGTGCTGTGCCCGCCTCTGATAGTTCCATGAATCAAACGAGCCTTCTTCCGCTCATGCAAGCATCCAAAGCCAGTTTAATCATGCTCCATGCCAGTCATTGGCTGTTTTTTTTTGGTTATTTCAGCTGTGAAGTTTGTGGGTTGTGACATGCAGAGAGATGTGTCTGATGACCCCTTTCATTAGCCCAGTACTTCTCTCATGCATGTTATACATTTTAATCTGATTGCTGTTGCTCTCATCACTGTGGTGTTTTCTGATTTGTGCAAAGTATATGCATATATGTGGATAATATCTAATCCATGCCCGTTCTGCTGAATGCATGTGAAGAAATCAGCAAGACATTTTATTTATGGATTAAGCGTGTGTGTGTGTGTGTGTGTGTGTGTGTGTGTGTGTGTGTGTGTGTGTGTGTGTGTGCGTGCACATGTTTGTCTGTGAGTCTAAGCTAGTTGCTGGAGAGTGTGTGACATGACCCTGTGAGCATATGAGTCTTTACAAGCACTCAGCAGGAGGGGCAGAAGAGGAAGATGAGCAAAAGCGGCAGAAAGAGGAGAAGGAGGAGGGAGGGGGGTGAGGTGGAGGAGGAGAAGAAAGAGGAAGAGGACGGGTAGGGAGGGGATGAGGAGAGCCCTGACTGGGGCAGGAAGCACGGCACCACAGGAGGGGCTAATGAGCGTTGTGCTGCGATCAAACCGCAGCATAAGGGGCCCGTCACTTGGGATTCACCTGCTGCCCCTGACGGCACAGCCACCCACAGTTTAAAGGCGTCAGATGTCAAGCCTGGTTTACACCGAACCCCACCCTTACAGCACTTGGCACTAGTTCTCCTTAGAGGAAGCATTGCAGCTTTTCCTGTTTTGCACACAGAGATTACTTTCCCCTGCTGATAATGCGTTGATTCATTCTATACTTTTTGGATTATGTCTTATGTATGCTCGTCCTCTCAACGTTTTGACAGATTGACAGCTTAATCATGTTTTTCTTTTGGATTGGAATACCAAAGACGGCAATTTAAATATAAGAGTTCTTTTTACTTCTTTTTCTTTTTCTGCTTCTACTGCTTTTTGGCTTGGCAGTGTTCCATCCTTAGACATATCCCTTTTGTCTTTCTTTCAGTCTGCATGTGTGTGTGTCTGTGTGTGTGTGTGTGTGTGTGTCTGTGTGTGTCTGTGTGTGTCTGTGTACGTGTGTGTGTGTGTGTGTGTCTGTCTCTCTCTCTCTCTCTCTCTCTCTCCGTCTCTCTCATTCTGTGTATATGTGTGTGTGTGTGTGTGCTTGGTGTGTGTGTGAGTGTGTGAGACAGAGCCTGGCAAAAGAAAGAGAAGCAGGGCAGGCTTTTTTCTTGCGGTGCCATGGGTGGATGGGTTTACCTCTGTCTCCGCGTAGCAGAGGCATGTATTGATCAGATGGGAATAGATGGGCTTCGGCAGCTCGGGGCATTAGTTGTCTTGGTGTCTGTATCTCATCCCTCCCTTTGAGGAGCCATGGAGATGGAGGAGGAGGAGTAGGATGAGGAGGAGGAGAGGAGCAGGGGAGGAAGAGTCCCTTCTCTGAGTCATGGAGGAGAAGGAGGAGGAGGATGAGGAGGAGAGGAGCAGGGGAGGAAGACCCTCTCCTCTGCTTTTCATTGGTTCCATAGCATGTGTTAGTTCTCTTTGACAGAAAAGATAGGCTTCCCAGAGAGAGTGCGTCTCAGAGTGTCACATGTGCCACCTGGCGTCAATGCCGGCAGAATGTCAATACCAATAAAGTGCTGCGGGGAGAACGGCACTTTTATCTCTCGTTTTTTTCCCCTCCTCTGATAGTCGGGGACTGCATGATGAGCCCAGCAGTGTTCGCCACCTACTAATTACTTAGCTACTAAGCGCTTAGCATACACACTGCCCATGTCGCTCTGGATGGAGGAACAATTTTAGTCTTGACTGTAATGGCCGACAGATTTTTAGGGCTTTACTAAAGAGGCACTGCAGAGTTGCTTTGTTGGAAACAGTGAGTCAACAGCAGCAACACAATATGCCTTGACAAAAGCTAGCTTGCCTACTGATTTGTTTTGATGGTTGAAATATTTTCAAGCTGCGGCAGTTTAAAAGCTGCCTTTGTTTCTTTTTACATTATATGAGGCTTTTGAGCTGGCACACAATATACATAGCCAGTATTCTGGGTTGTTCTGGGAAGACCACTGTTCATCATCCATCTCTTATATGACTAAGCCAATAAAATGAATAAGGGAATTTGAGCACCACTACCTACAGTACATAGACAAGCTGTTAAACTACAAAATGTTGCTGTTGTAAATGATTTCATTAATGGTCTGAACTAAATACATTCAATTTGTTCCTCTCTCTCTCTGTGTTTGCACGTGTGTGCTCTATGTGTGTGAATGTGTGTGTGTGCGCGTGTGTGTATTTTACAGACCAGCGCCGTGCTGTGTTCCGGGGGCTGTGCTCTGCTGGCGGTCAGCTCCCTGCTGGCCATCATCACCATCTTTCTCCCCAGCGGGCCGTGCGAGAGGAGGGTCTGCACGCTGGCCGGATACATGCAGATGGCCGCAGGTCAGCCCATTTCCCTCCCATTAGCCAAACGCTCCCTCTGGGCCAATATATTACCACACACACACACACACACACACACACACACACACACACACACACACACACACACACACACACACACACACACACACACACACTCTTCCTCTTTCACACACACACACGCTCTCTCTCTCTCTCTTTCTCACACACACACAGACACACTCTGTTTCTCTCTCAAATACACACACACACACACACACACACACACACACGCACACACTCCCTCTCCTTTTCCCTGTCAAACACACCCTTACACTCACACACTCCCTTTCTCTCTCAAACACACACTCACACGTACACACACACAGACACACACACACACACCCTCTCTCACACAGAGACACACACACACACACACTGCCCTGCCCCTCTGTTCCTCTCCCATACAAATGTCCACTGCACAGCTTCAAGCGCTTTTGCCAAACCCACAGGAGAGGAGAGGATGTCCAAGTCCCTCAGAGAAGGGTCAGGGGCAGGGCACAAACATGAGGACAGCACAGAATGCTTTCAATACACTTACCAATCACACATTTGAATGGTGCAGCATGTAGACCGATGTGTCTCTATAAAACTCGTCCAGATTACACAACAGACATAATCAGAAGGGTGACACATCAGTATCAGAAAGCAAAAAGTCCTGCCATACGCTTATTCAGAACCGTTCACTGAACCAGTTGATCCCAATTAGTACAGCTCATCAGTAAGGTACATTAGCCAGTGTGTGAAATACACTGTGTTATATGTGCAGGGAGGAGGAATACAGGCAGAGTTATTCGCTTTTCCAGAAGCAAGGGATCACCACTTCTGGACATGATACATGAGAGCGATGGCAGTTGGATTTGGAGCTAGTTTGCAGTGCCAGTTCATGGAGTAGAGGTGGGAACAGGGACACAGATTTAAATTTTGGGCTCTATTAAAAAAAAACATTTTTTTATTATTATTATATTATATTATATTATTATATTATTATAATTATTATATTATTATATAATATATTATAATTATTATTACTGATAATATCAATAGTGTCCTCAAAGGGCCCCCTTAGAATCATGCTAATTCCTGGGCTATGCCTCTGGGTGGGAAGGTGACATTCATGCCAGCAATGGGCCATGGAACATGAACATTTACACACAGTACTCCTCTCCTTTCCCGCTCCTATCCGCTGTGTCCACAGTACTCCTCTCCTTTCCTGCCGCTATCCTGTGTTATCTTACAAATCGACAATTGTGACTCCACACACCACAGTTAGCTCTGGGTGTGCAACGTTCAATGTTCCCACTCCCTCACTACGCTTTCTTAACCCTCAGATTGCATTATTGGCACCACAGACACTGGTCTGTTTGTACACTACACATGGTGAGACTAGCTATAGGTGTGTGTGTGTGTGTGTGTGTGTGTGTGTGTGTGTGTGTGTGTGTGTGTGTGTGTAGCCACATGCTGTCATTGATTATAGCCTTGTGTGAAGGATGAGATTACACCCTACACTGGACACCCCTTCACCACACCCATAGCGTACCGTTCTGTCATCGGCATTCCTTACTGTAGGAGAGCTTTACAGGCTACAGGCTACTGAGACCTACACATGTAGTTCTTTTAGATGTCATGTGGTGAACTCTTTGTGTGTGTGTGTGTGTGTGTGTATACGCGTTTATGTGTGTGTGTGTGTGTGAGTGTTTGTGTGTGTTTGTGCGAGCGTCTGTGTGTGTTTGTGCGTGTTTGTATGTGTGTGTGTGTGTGTGTGTCTGTGTCTGTGCACGCTTTTTTTAAACATTTCAGCCCTTTCTCTTAGAGGTGTAATGCTGCCTATTTTGAAGAGAAAATATTTCCATCCAAAAATTCTGCGCTATCTGAAAGCACTTCACCACTGGACGCACATCAGCTACAACAGCTGAAATAAATAAATAAGCACAAGTGGTTGCTCTTGAGTGTTGGTTGCTAGGAGACGAAACCGAGCTGGAGTGTTGTGATGGCGTGGCGAGGGCACTCAGGGATTTAGTGCCCGCAGTAAAAAGACAATTACAGCTCCTTAACACAGGTCATTGGTTGAGTGTGTGTGTGTGTGTGTGTGTGAGTGTGTGTGTCTGTGTGTGTGTGTCTGTGTGTGTGTGTGAGTGTGTGTGTGTGTGTGTGTGCGTGTATGTGTTTGGTTCCAGGGGGTGTTGGTGCGTGGCTTATATCGAGGCTGTCCTCTCATTCAACAAGGAAGAAGAGGCGTCATAAACAAAGCGCATATACGCACATGCATCAACCACTATCCGCACGTACACAGCCAAGGGAAAATTAACCACTCACTCACTGCATGCAGATCTGCTTTGGACTGACACGTCTTGAGGAGAATCCTGTGTGTGAGTGCGAGTCTGTGAGATGTTGGCACCCGTTAGCACAAAAAGAACCAAAGAACTGTCAACATCACATCCATGCTCAGAATTTGATGTTGTCATTACGTAAAAGCGCCTTTCAGAAACACTGTCAGTCAGCATGGCATAACAATGAGGGCTAAGATTTTAATAGACTTATTCATGCCGCGCACTCTCTTCACACTCATTATTTCTGCGGTGGTGCGGTGCGTCTCTTGCTGGCTTGCAGAGAATTGCTTCACCCCAATTGATGTATCTCTCTGTTCTAATTAGAAAGTAATGATACTGTCATTAAAATTATTACAGAAAGCCCCCACATGTGTGCCAGTGCATCTATGCAAAAATGCAAAGCACGAACACAACTTTCCACCATCGACGAGATCCTTCCTGACACGGCCAGGGAGATGGTGGGGGGGGGGGGGGAGATGTGTTAGAGGAAAGATCAGCTCTGCCTTAAAATATAAATAATAAAAAACTAGTAAAAAGTGTGCTGCTACCACGCTGGGACACTACACTCTCCTTACATCACATCAGTCTAGACCCACTGGACAGCCAGTCATCCAGTGGTAAAAAGAAAAACACAAAGAGCTCTCTGACAGCTCTGGAACGTACATAGTGCAGCATGTAGGAGTTAATTGCCCTCTCTGGTTTTGAATTAAGTATTTCCTGCTGTTTTATGCTCGCAGCAAAAACTGAGAAAAAAAAGTGTAAAAAAAAAAATCAGATTCTCTGGTTACTAATGAAAAAAAAGATTATGTTTAATAATTAAACTCACTTTTTTTTTTCTCTTATCATCCTTTTCTTTCTCCCTAGTAAGCATCATTTTTTTTTTCCGCCCTCACATCTTCAAAGGATTGCAGAGCTGAAAGGAGGCAAGCGAGTGGCATTTAACACAATGTGATTAGTAGCTAATGAGTGGGAATGTACCTTACATCTGTACTGCGCCTGCCGAGGGGAGCAGGGGCCCTGTTCGGCTCGGCTAATTGCCTGGCTGGCTTTTCTCAAAAAGTGCTGCCGGCACCGCGGTGAAGCTGGCTGGCTGGCTGGCTGGCTGGCTGGGCTTTTGGTGTGCTGCTCGACTGGACACCGCTGCTTTGCCTTTTTTTTTGGATGAAGAAGAGAGAGAAGAAGAAGAAGAAAAAAAAAAAAAGACTAAATCAAATCTCTGCCAAAAGCCTGGTCTTTAAAAAAACAGGCAAGAGTGGAGGGCTAGCCTTCTGTAATCCAACAGTCTGGCTTTTTTATACACAATAGAAAAATATGAACATCAGACAAATTTTGTTTTACTTGATTCACTAGCCAGGTGCACAGTGTTTGTGATGAATGAGATGGGCCCATTGGGGCGTATCAGAAGAGTGTGTCTGGCTGCCTGCTTGCTCCTGTTTGTTGTCACGAAGGACACTCATCATGCACTGATACAAAACAGCAACAGACTGATAATGGTGGTGTGAGAACATCGCTGACAGTATTACAGAGTGCAGATGATAGCATGTCTTTACAGGCATCGCTCTCTCACGCACACACACATAATCACACACACACACACACACACACACACACACACACACACACATATACACACACACACACACACTATCTAACATGGATAATGGCATTCGCTTCAGTTTTTCTCCGTCAGTAACGAGAGGAGTCTTTCGGGATGAGTGAGCATGAGCTGTGTGCTCACATTACAAGAACAGCCGTCTTGTTAGAGAGCCCAGCAACGGTGGAAATTCGTCCTTCACAGAAATGGAGGACATTTTCACTCAGTAAATCATTTCGAATCACAATATTTTTGTGAGTTGTGAGCAGTTTTAATACTGCTTTAGTTTCCCCGGCAGACACCTTAAGCTGTAACATGTCCATTTGTAGGTAGGTGAAGCACTGCTGGCAGAGCTGGGGTAAAGGATATCGCCAAACCTTCTATCCTGTCGTGTTTATTAGCAGCTCCTAGCTCTGCAGTCAGCAGACCGGCCGTCATTATCGTGTCTCCAGTCACCCTTAATAAGTGCCTCTCCCAGTAGACGAGCTCTCCCCCAGACAGCCCCGGGTGTTAAAGTGTAATTATGTTTGCTTTGTTTGTGTGTGAAGGCTTAGCTACTCATCGACGAGGAGGCCAGTGTGTGTCGAAGATTGGCGGCACTGCTGATGAAGGACTGCCATCATCCCGAGCTCCACCTTTAGCTGGCCTCCTGCCCCCATCAGGACAGGTTGTAACTCTCACGGGATTACTACGACTACTGTAGGCGCGGTTTAGGGGTTGGGCTACTGTCTGCCAGCATAGCTCTCACAGTCTTTTTACTCAGACTACGGTACAGGAACAGTATGAGATGGAGGATAGGGAGAGATAGAGGGAAATAAAAGAGCAAAGCAACAGAAAATGAAAAAGAAAAGCAGTAAAAATGGATGGATGGATGGATGGAAAGATGAATGGATGGATGGATGGATGGATGGATGGATGGATGGATGGATGGATGGATGCATGGATGGATGGATGGATGGATGAATGAAAGGATGGATGGATGCATGGACGGATGGATGGATGGAAGGATGGATGAGGCTTGCCGGCCATGTAACATGGTTTGCCATAGCTATAAATGTTTTATCATGAGAAGGGAAGAAGCCTTTCATACGCAAGGCAGTATGATTTCTCTTTTTCTGTGCCCTGAATGTATATTTTATTGCATACTCTTTTCTCCTCCTTGCACTCAAGCCAAGGATGGCTGCTTCTGTTGAGTGTATTTGTAGGCTGCAAACACACACACGCACATGCACACACACACAAGAGCAACTCAGACTCCCAAACATTTATTTTTAATCTATTGATGTCTTTACTATTTGGCATACAGAAATGGTTGTCCTGGAAACCCAGTCTGCTACTGGGCTTTTGTCTATACCCCTCCACCCCTCCAGCCCCTGCCCCCCTATTAGGTGAGGTGAGGTGCTTATCTAAGGCCGTAATCACTAAAGATTCAGGACCTTGGCTTCCCTAACATCTTCCCCCAAATGTTACCTTGTAGAGCTGCCTTTGTTTGAGTCGAAATGTTTTTTTTTCACCTCACTCAAGAGGGGGAGCTGTGAAAGTATTTGTTTTCCCTGAAAGAACCTAACCTTGTACTGTGGCATAGTTCTGGCAATTAATGGAAAGAAATTCACAATAAAACCTGGAAGTACAAAAAAATACATTTGAGAACTATTTAGCTGAAGAATCCAAGAGTTAAAAAAACAACTCGGTTCCTCATTAACTACTATAAAATGAATGTCAAGGAGGCTTCAGTTTGACTTTGACAATTTCCCTCCCTTCAATGCGTTATTTTTGAAGCTCTGGCTTAGATTTGTTTCCTTCAGGTGCCAATATATATTGGATTCTTGCACTCTCCCATGAACCCTTTCCTTTTGTATTTTATCTGAATATGATTGCCAAAGGCCAATCTCGAATCAGCCAATAAGCAGTCCAAAGTATCACAACAAGATGAAAGGCCTTTTTAGCAGGCAGGCTACGAAATTGAAAATCACGGAACGGGTAAACCCAAAATCTCATAAAGTATGTATCAACCATAATGACTGAGGGGAGTGGGTGGGTGTGGGGTGTGGGGGTGGAATTTGGGAAAATAAATCTCAATCTTCTTTTGAAACTGCTCTACCTGATTTCCGTTTATCAGGCAGAAGATATGGCAAAAGCAACGTCAGTGTTTTTTTTCTATCTGTTTTGTGAAATGGAAATCCACTTTATCTCCTTGTCTTTCACTCTCTATTGTTACACATCCTGCCTCTTTCTCCTATTTCCTATATTTTGTTGTTTGTTGTTTCTCTCCTTTACTCATCATCTCTCCCTCTCTCTCTCTCTCTCTCTCTCTCTCTCTCTCTCTCTCTCTTGTGTCCCCTCTCTTTTGTCTTTGGCATTGTCTCTGTGTGTGTAATTCTGCTGAGGAGGCAGCGTTCTCCTGCTGTGCCTGTCCTTATCCCACTGGGTGCCTAGGCTATGCAGATGCCCCTCAGACACACCAATGTATAAAAATATGAGGCAAGATGAAAAGTCGCGTTTCATCACCGTTGTCGCGCTCGATAAAGGCCTGGTGGGGGTTGTGGTGGTGGAAGATGTGGTGGGGAGGAGTGAGTTGACAGGAGGAGGGAGTGTTGGCAGCCGAGGTGGGGTGTGTGTGTGTATGTGTGTGTGTGTGCGTGTGGGGGGGGGGGGGGGGGGGGGTGGAGTTTAGACAGTGCCGACCCTCCAGAGACTCCAACCAACGGGTTACCTGCACACACTGTCAGGGTAATTATTACTCGTTTCCTAATCAGCTCAACTCCCTGACCGTCCCTTTCGCTACCATCAATCGACATCCATGACTCTTTCATCAGCCTCAGACATTTGGGATGTGGAGATGGGACAAGAGCACCTACAGACAGCCAGAGATGAGAGGCTCAGCTTGTTAGAGGCACTACTAGATACCCGCTCTGATGAAAGTGGCATGGTCCTCCCTCTTTTCCCCAACCCCCTCCAACACACACACACACACACTCTCTCTCTCTCTATTTCTCTCTCTCTCTCTCTGTCACACACACACACGCACACATATACACACACACACACATAACAGCTTGTTAGAGGCACTACTAGATAGCTGCTCTGATGAAAGTGGCATGGCCCTTCCTCTTTTCTCCAACCCCCTCCAACACACACACACACGCACACACACACACACACACTCTCTCTTTCTCTATCTCTCTCTCTCTCCTCTGCACATTCTCTTACACAGACAAGGGACACACTCGCACACACACACACACACACGCACACACACACACACGCACACACACACACACACACAACAATGCTATACTGATACAATTTTTCCGAATTGCTAAAGCACAAAATTGGCTGAATAACTTTCTAAATTGCTTAAACTATTTCTCACAGCTGCTCACTCTTTTGTCAATACCTTAATCAATTTTCACATAGTAGAACACAATTTGCAAAACTCACTGACTCCTCTTTGCAAAACTCTAAAAACATTCTCATTCTTAAAACACATTTTGCATTATTTAACAAAATAACAAAATGGTAAACATTCTTCTCCACATTTAATCACAAATAGAGCACAAAACCGGGTCAGAATTGAGTTTACTTCATTTCAAATGAGCTAACACCACCAATAAAGCCAGTTGAGTGAGCCACCAGGTTGTTGAAGGTTGCAGCTTGAAAATGGCCGCCAATCAGCTACAAGGAGGACAGGCAGTGTGAGGGGCATAGCAAGGAAGAGGAGGTAGAGGAAGAGCAAGAGAAAGAGTGTTTTTTTTCTACTAACCAAGTTAGAGCCACCATTATAGATTATGTTGACGACGATCTACGAAATCTCTTAGAGGCCATGGAATTGGCCTTTGGCATAGTCGAGAGTCAGGAGTTTTGGGAAATGCATGTTTTTTTAGAAATTTTGTAAAACTGAAAAACGGGGATGAGACCCAGTGATGGTGGGGTGTGGGTGAAGGCTGGGGTGAGACACAGTGAGTGGGCTGAGAAGGTGCTGCTGAAAGTCAGTCTGCTGTCTTGGAGGAATCTCGATCTGGCACCGACTATGCCTGAGAGAAGAGAGCACAGACAGCATGCTTGGTGCCAGTACTCAGTACCCTCTATCTCCCTCGCCTTCTCTTTCACCCCCTTCGTCTATCTCCCTCTCCTCCTCCTCCTCTCTCTCTCCCTCCTTCTCTTTCACCCCCTTTGTCTATCTCCCTCTCCTCCTCCTCTCTCTCCCTTTCTCTCTCTCTCTCTGTTTCTCCCTGTCGCCTTCTTGTGCTATGCTTATTTTATTGTGTTATCTCTCATTCAGAAAAAAACATGTCTGCTTGGCCCCCATAGTGCACTGTTTATGCTGCAGGACACGGGCGATTGTTCTTTTGTTTTTCTCTCAGGTATCTCCAGAGGGTACACTTTATATTTCCTCACAGATAGACCGGACCAAGGCAGGTTTCCGTGTTATTGCAAGACGCGACTATTATTGCATGAGAAGAGAAGGGAAGCGAAGCTGCTGAGGTGGCAAGAGCGCATGGGTTCACACAGGAGCAGCCACACATAGAGCCCAGGGAGAAGGGATCAAATGCAGCACAGATCAAATGCTTCAAACACAGGCTTGGCTCGTGCATCTTTAGTAAGGTCATTTTGAGGAGTCTGATTGCTTTTGATCCTCCCATGCTTTGTGCAAATGAAGGCTCATCTACTGTGAACGTGAATGTCTGCCTGTGCGCTTGCATGCTTGAGTGTGTGTGTGTGTGTCTGTGTGTGTGTGTGTATGTATATACCAGTGGCGGATGCTGGTATTCCAAAGAGGGGAAGCTCACTGCCAACTTAATCATAAAATTTGTCAATTTACTTATATGTAAATTCTACCCTTCGTTCCTTCTTTTGAAAATGGTCTGTGACCCTATCACTTACTTTCATCGTGCCCCCTAAATGACAGCTCCTGCCTGGCAAGCAATGACGTTGCGTCAATGAGGCGATTTAAGAAGGCTCGGTTTTGTTTTACATTTGCGTTGTGCTTTGCTACTTGAATGCGAGTACCTTCGTCAAGTGCGTGTTCAACTCTAACTCTGCGGAGGCAACTTAATCTCGCACAGGCATTGACATGTTCGTTGCTCTTTTCGTGCCGTTTATATGCTCGGTCAAAGTTGGACAAATCCTCAAAGCCAAGTTTTGACCAGACACATCCGTGAGCGGGCTAGTGTAGGTGCGCTAGCGGGCTAGTTCAGGAGAGCTGAACTTAAGTAGCACTAGCACCAACCTAACGAAACGAAATTAAACACGAACAAGAAAATTGTAATAAACCAAAACGGAAATATGTGTGAGTGTGATTTATATACAGTGTAAGAAAAGTATTTTCGCTGAGGAAATGCTAAGAAATTTGTCACTGCTTGACTTACGACTTCGCATGCAACATCCGCGATGGGACTGAGCTCCTCCAGCAGCTAAGTGACAGTCTATGTATCAAAAACGCCAGCCAATCAAAACTGGATTCAGAGGTTCACCAATCAACGCGGGGACTGCTTGAAGTCCACACCAGAAAAACTCCGCCCACCATTCCATTCACCCCCAGAGACGCTCAGCGTCCGGGGGCGGGAGAAAAAAATGGCATTTCTCCAATGACCATCCAGTTTCCATGCATAGAAAATGAGGGGTCCGTGCTGGCCCATTGAAGTGCATGGACGCTGAACGTCTATGAGGAAATGCGTTGGCCATAGGCCATGAGAACAAAGTGGAATGCTAAGTTAACAACACCAACTCAGTTGATTTGTGATAATGGGTCTATTATTAACAAACTGGTGTTTGAAATGAACACGTTTTAAGGCATTTTGTAAACATTTGACCATTACATGTTTTTGTACATTTTAGGGGAAGCTGAGCTTCCCTTGCAGTCTTAGAGAAATCTCCACTGGTGTATACGTAGCACCTTTTTGCCACTGGATCCGTAAATTATCTTCCTGGAGCATAGCGTGCAGTAGCAAGCGCCTGGTATGCCCAACTTCTTGCACCAATTTCTAAATGGCTTGCCATCTCGCCCAGTATCCTCCAGCCATGCCCAGCGCCATTTATTTTTAACACCTTTCTCTAGGGTGGTCACATCTGCCCCAGAGTTCACGAACTGCATTTTGCCCACGCCACCATGCAATTCCGTTTTCTCTCTCTCCCCCTCGCCCTTCTCTCCAAACACAAAAGTTCATTTATTTTATTTTTTTTACTTTTTACCCTCTCTCCGTTGAATGGAGCCGTAACGGCGCGAGGTGACTTTCCGTGTCGATCTTCAGCACTGCACCGCATCGAAGCAAGGAAGAAATGAGAGGAGGGGGTAAAGGCTTTCCTTAGACCCGCCCCATTCTTCTTCTGATTGGCTAATACTGTCAGTTTCAGAGCGCTCCTTTACTACCATTGGCTGACAAACACAAGAGGGATTTCGACGGTCTTTTTTTTTTTTTTTTTAATTGCCGTCAATTTATTTTCGATTTATTATTTTTTTTAAATCCACGGGCAATCACTACAAGCCGGAAATCCGGCATGGGGCCGGAGAACTTTAATCCCTGTAAATGATGAAACTGACTGATTCTCTGTCTGCTGCCATAAACGACTCTGTTACTCACACACACACACACACACACACACACACACACACACACACACACACACACACACACACACACACACACACACACAGGCACACAGGCACACAGGCACACAGGCACACACAGGCACACACAGGCACACACAGGCACACACAGGCACACACACAATAACTCCCACAGAGAGAAGTACCTCAGTAAAAATCTTTTCATTAATTAGTTGTGGCCCACGGGGAGAGGGATATGGGGAGCAGTGACAGTGACAAATGGAAGCTCATCCTGAACCTCCTATTTCTTGCCAAGTCCTCAAGTCTGTGTTTGTGTGTGTGTGTGCATTTGTTTTGTGTGTGTGTGTGTGTGTGTGTGTGTGTGTGTGTGTGTTTGTTTGTGTGTGTGTGTGTGTGTGTGTATCTATGTGTGTGCGCATCTGTGTGCGTGTCTGTGTGTGTCTATGGGAGTGTGCGTGAGTGTGTGTGTGTGTGTGTGTGTGTGTGTGTGTGTGTGTGGGTGTGCATCTGTGTGTGCGTGTGTGTTGTTCAGACAATGGAAATTAGACTGCTGTAATGAAGACAGTCTGCAGTGCTGTCTGTGTCCAGCTCTGCAGCTTCTACAGTACGTTTCGATAACTCAACAAGTCTCTTGCCATTTCATGGCTAATTAGCCGAGATGCTAATCTCCAAGGACTGCAGTGGACCCTGGCCATCTGTAAGCTGAGACAGCCCTGTGGTGTCTGTGTAGGTTCAGGTTTCTGTCCAAGCACGGACCCTGCGCTGGTGGACAGATTCACGAGTAGAGGAAGCAGGGCCAGGCCAGGTCACTCAGAAGTGTTGGTGGGTCTAAGCTGGCAGGCTAGCCACATCAAAAGGATGCAAAACTTTGCAAGCATCATTAACAGGTTTGTTGGCAGGGGCAGAGGTTGCTAACATGTTGGAATCTTGTAGCCGTGTTAATGCGGATGTTTTATTGTGAAGGACATATTGACTGTGTGTTCCAAACCGCACCTCAGTAATCGACTTGACATGTTTGTTTTACTGTGTTTCACTTTTACTGTTTCACTGTTTAGTTGTGTTTTACTGTGAAGGACATATTCACTAGGTGTTTCAAACCATATCACAGGAATCCACATGGCATAGCTTGGATAAGTAGTGAGAACAAAAGTTTTCATCTATCCTTGACATGGCCATGGCATAATAAAAAATGACGTGAAAAGAATACAAGTTTCTCAAAAATACACTGCAAATCTTTAAAAAGGGCAAACTTTTGTATGGAGTTTCAAGAGATGATTGAGGCATTAAATCAATAACAGCTGTAGGTAAGCCATTGGTATCTTTCATCCAAGTAAGCTGGGACTGTTTTCCATAGTCAAAAGAGCTGATCAATCATGTATGTGAGTGGACATAATCCAGAACGAGTTTCTCTCCAATCAAGAGTGGTGGGAATGGGCACGACCTATATAATATGTATATATAATATTTTATAACATTATTGATTTTTGCATCAATCTTTTAAAAACTCTTTTTACAATGTTTGAACCAAAGAAGCATTTTCTTTCCTGTTTATATAGTATGGTATGCCCTTTTTTCTATCTGGCACCAAATTAGCCACCTATGCAGAAAAAGCCCCCTTTCCCCAATCAGGAAGTAGGTAGCCTGTGTGTGTGACTTACCCTTGGACTCGGGCGGCGTGGCGACCCGGCGAGGCTCCCGGACCTTCTCGATGGGGGCGGGGGAGGCGGTGCGGGGGGTGACGCGGGCCGGGGTGCTGGCCCGTTTGGGCCGGGCCTTGGGGGTGGAGGAGGAGGGGCTGGCACGGGCGGAGGAGGCCCGGGGTGAGGGTGCCGGGCTGGGTGAGGCCGCCCTGCCTCTCGGGGTGGCTGGATGTGCCCCTCGGTGCGACAGAGGACTAGGACTGAGAGAGAGATAGAGAGAGTAAGAGATGGAGTGAGAGAGACAGAAAGAGACAGGGGGGGTATGACACTCCTTTATTAAGTCATTGTCAAACAATTCCACAAAACACACATTCACTGCACAGCTCATATTTACAATCTCCTGTGAATTATGGAGGTAGCCACGCCCTCGTTATACATTTAAAACCACCATCTCTTCTGCAGTGACATGAGACAACACTTCCCCAACCCCCACACAGCCACAAAACAGTAAACTTAATTAATTAACTTATAATAACCATACTCATGCAGCCACCATCCCCTTAAAAACCTCAACTGGGTCACAGGAAGCAGCGCCAATTAATGTATTGCTCCAGGTCTTCCAGATAGCCATCTTGGCTAAGACTATTATGAAGTTCATTAAACAAACCTTATTCCTCCTCCTCACCTTATACACAGGCCCACTGATCAAAAGCTTCTCTGAGAATATATCCCCAAGTTTTAGAATCCACACTCTGAAATAATCAAAAAGCCCCCCAACCTCCTACAATTCAAAAACAGGTGAGCGATAGTTTCATTCCCCAAAAAGGATAACATTTCACAACTGCTGGATTCAGGTATGGCACGTATCTGTTTGCAGCTGTAGCCCCATGAGTGAGAGAGAGTGAGAGCGAGAGATAAAGAAAGAAAGAAAGAAAGAAAGAAAGAAAGAGAAAAAATAAAGGAGCAGAGGGGGTTAATGAGTCACCCACTTTACAAGAGCAAGAAGAAAGGGCAGGAACCCTGACTCACTCGCTCCATCGCCACTTTAAGAGCCGGAGCAGAGAGTGCAGATTCCACCCCCACCACCCACCACCCACCTACCCACTTCCCCCTGCCTCAACTGTACCCCATCGCCACTTTAAGAGCTGGAGCAGGGAGTGCAGATTCCCCCCACACACACACACACACACACACCCCACTCCCCACTCCCCCCTGCCCCGCTGTACCCCATCGCCACTTTAAGAGCTGGAGCAGGGAGTGCAGATCCCCCCCCCACGCCGCACCTACCCACCATGCCCCCCAACTGCCCCGCTGTACCCCCCCCCCATTTGGCTGCAGCTGCCATCCCCGGTGACTCCCCAGGATGAAGGATAACGTACATTATATCTACCCCTGCACTCATAAACCCGATAGTCACGAGCCTGTCTTTCTCCTCTCTGCTCTCATCCATAGTCAGCACTAGAGATGAGAAATGCCTCTGTGCTGCCTGACGTTTCTTCACTCTCTATCGCCTGGCACCAAGGCCCTTTCTGTCTCCACAGTAATGGAATCCATAATTCAGTGATGCCCTCTCCCACAAACGCACACATTCACTTACACACACACACACACACACTCACGCACGCACGCACACGCATACGCACGCAGACACACACACGCACGCACACGCACGCACGCACGCACGAGTAAAGTGTACAAGCATATAGCTGCTGCTGTTTGCTATGCTGCCAGCAGCTCCCAGTCGTTTAGCAGCTAATCAGTGTGTGGTTGGATGGGAGTGTGGAATGTGGTGATGCTGTGCTCAGACTGGGGCCTGAATGCTAAGTGGCACCAACTGCTGGATATGGAGGGCAGGCAGGGAGGGCAGTCAGGGACGGCAGGCAGGCAGAGAGGAGGCCAGGCAGGCAAAGAGACAGGGAGGGAGAGAAGGAGGGTAGGGAGGGAAGGTGGGCAGGGAGGGAGGGAGGAAGAGCAGAGAGGGAAGGAGGGAGGACAGGCAGGCAAGGAAGGAGGGAGGGAGAGAGGGCAGGGAGGGAGGTAGGGCAGGGCTCCGTGCCAGGGTGAGAGGCTCTGCAGCAGGCACGCCCTGCCCAGGCAGCAGCAGGGAGGATAAGGGAGCAGGCAGCAGGGCTCCAAGGGAGCACAGCCATTAACTCTGCTGAATACCTGGCGCCATTCTCTGTCTCTTCTCTTTTCTTCCTGTCTTTGTCTCTCTCTCTTTCTCCCTCTCTTTCTCTTATTTATATGTAAAGGGGTTTTAAAGTGCTTCTGTTTTTTCTCTCCCACACACCTACCTTTTCTCTATCCTTTAAATAACACTCACAGACATGTCAATACTGCCACCTGCCACAGGTACCTACTTTTCTCTGCGCATCTGTATGTCCGTCCATTCTCTCTCCCTCTACCCCTCTCTCTCTCCCTCTACCACTCTCTCTCCATCTACCTCTCTCTCTCCATCTACCTCTCTCTCTCCATCTACCTCTCTCTACCTCTACCTCTCTCTACCTCTACCTCTCTCCCATCAGCCTTTGACTGAGTCAGATCTATCTCCTTTTATCATCCATCATCAGTTACAGCTGCCTGACACCCAGGTGCTAACTCTGGGGGATAAATATCAGTGACATTTTCATTAAACCCACTGAGTCACAAAGCAGTATGAACACATTCATAGAGGTAAATGGCATATCCATCATGTTTCACAAGGACTGACATAAATCTATAAGCGAGCTGTCACACCAAGCTGGCAGCTGGAGCTTGGTCTGGCAAACCTCCCGTAGACAGGAAGTTCTCAGACACAGGATCAATGGGCGTCTTTCAAATGCCTCTGTGTACTACTAGACAGAGCTACAACCAATCAGACCACTGATACCAATGATAAATGTGTAGCATTCGATTTTTATTGAACCACATTTTTCCAGACCAGACAGAACTGAGAATAGCCAGGTTGGTCAGGCTGACTTGAAAGGAAAATTCAATGCGGCATCACAGGCAGTATGGGCGGGCCCAGGCTAATAAATCTATATAATTACAAAGAACTGCACTCAAAGTGCTATGACTTCATAGCTCTTATGGCTTTCAATGTCACAAGGCATGATGATAAAGCCCCTTTCATCTCTCAATAAGAGCACCAATGGCACTATTAGTTTCTGTGAAATGCTGTCTCTTTACTTACTGATTTGGAGGCGTATGTGACTTTGTACAACCTTCCATATTGTAACAGCAGTGATGGTTGTGTGTTTGTGTGTCTGTGTGTGTCTGTGTGTGTCTGTGTGTGTCTGTGTGTGTCTGTGTGTGTGTGTGTGTGTGTGTGTGTCTGCAGTGTTAAACCATAACACAGACACACACACAGTCATATCTCCTTGTAAACAGCTGGCGTAAGCAAGTCTACCATCATCCCAGGTGGTGAGAGACATTTGGATGCAAAATCAGTTTAAAACAATAAATGTTCTAAGTTCACTTACTCAAACCAAAAGTTTGTGGGAGCCTAATTTGTCTATTTTCATTATAAATTTGACATATCACCAGGTGAAGCTTCATTTTAAGTGGAACAGCAACAGAAATGGCTGATAGTAGGCACTATGCCGATAATAGGATCCCCTCGGCTACATAAAGTAAAATCAGTAAATTACTTTAATCACTTTTAGGCTATACAAAATTATTATGAAGGTTTATTAATGTGTTAATAATGGTTAATGGCCACTGGGTGTAGGTGTTATCCAGGAGCTTGCCCCTTTCCGGTCTGTTGGTCTGTCTTCCTTGCTGGTCCTGAGCTAGGCTGCCCTCCAGTAGGCTTGGGTGGTATTTTGAAAATGCTGTATACCGGGCTATTGTAAAAATACCGGCTGTATGATTTTTTTTAATGCCGTGAGACTAACAGCAAAATGGTACAGAAACGCTCTGATTGTTACAAAGCAGTTTCTTGCATTCTATATATGAACAGTTTTATTAGCAAAACAACACTCCAAAATGTGATTTTCATTTCATTTTCATTTATGGAGACTAAAATTGGCCTTACCTACTGACATAAAATGTACGTACATTTTTAAAACAACTTCGAAATACCGACATGACAGGGTATTATGTCCGGAAAATATCTGGGTAGAGAAAATTGGATACCGCCCAAGCCTACCAAGCCTCCAGCACTTCTGACAGCAGACAGCACACTGTCTGTCTCTCCCTCTGTAGAAGGGGCACACTGTCTGTCTCTCCCTATGTAGAAGAGCCACACTGCCTGTCTCTCCCTCTGTGGAGAGAGCATACTGTCTGTCTCTCCCTCTGTGGAAGGGGCACACGGTCTGTCTGATCCTCTGTGGAGAGAGCACACGCTGTATGTCTCTCCCTCTGTAGAAAGGGCACACTGTCTGTCTCTCACTTTGTGGAAAGAGCACAATGTCTGTCTCTCCCTTGGTAGAGAGCACATGTTGTCTGTCTCTCCCTCCGTAGAGAGCACAATGTCTGTCTCTCCCTCCGTAGAGAGCACATGTTGTCTGTCTCTCCCTCCGTAGAGAGCACATGTTGTCTGTCTCTCCCTCCGTAGAGAGCACATGTTGTCTGTCTCTCCCTCCGTAGAGAGCACATGTTGTCTGTCTCTCCCTCCGTAGAGAGCACATGTTGTCTGTCTCTCCCTCTGTGGAGTGCGCACACACTGTCCATCTCTCGCTCTGTGTCCCTACCCAACTGGCCAGGCTGCCTGAGTGCAGGTCTATGAGTTTTCCACCCTGACCTTAACCCACAGGCTGCACCATTGTTCCCCAGAGTTACTGCGAGGACACCGTAAGGGAAAGACATCACTGGGACTTTATGGTCACATTATTAGAGGGGACAGCTGTCTCTCTCGTTCCATCTGACCTTTAACAGTATACAGCTACACCCTTTCTGGTGAACATCTGCCCAACTCAGCTTCTTTCTCACTAATTATGTGTCCCTCTGTTTGGCCTGAAGACTTGGACTTCTGCAGCTGGATGCAGCCCAGGGCCAAGTGTCAGCTGCCAGGGAGAGCTTGGCCACTAGAGGGGGCTGTTCTTCTGAGAGCTGATCAAAGGGAATTTATGTGGGTCCTGGCTTTGACCCTGCACAGTTGCTGGCACTGTAGCACTCCCCATCTGTGGCTATGGCAAAATTACAGTGATTAAGGGCAAGTTCAAAAGGTTACAACAAACGGTTAATAAATACCATGGCTATGATTATTTAGCTTGAGGCAGGCACAATTTAAACGCAATAGGGTATTTAAGGGTTGTGATTTCCTTTAGAGAGTAGCTGAGTTTGTCCTCATTTTTGTAAGTCGCTTTGGATAAAAGTGTCTGCTAAGTGTAATGTAATGGAATGTAATGTAACCAGCTAAATACTCTACCCAATGCCCCTGCCTACGCTAACCAGCTAAATATCCTCTCCAGATTCCCCTGCCTATGCTACACAACTAAATATCCTCTGTAACGCCCCTGCTTACGCTAACAAGCTTAATACCCTCCCCAATGTCCCGCCTATGCTAACCTGCTAAATGTCCTCTATAATGCTGCTGCCTACTTTAACCTACGATTTGCTTTTGTACGTAAGTGGCTTTGGATAAAAGTGTCTGCTAAGTGTAATGTAATGTAAGTGTAATGTAATATAATGTAATGCAAGTGTAATGTATTGTAATGTAGTGTAATGTAATGCAAATGTAATGCAAGTGTAATGTAATGTAATGTAATGTAATGCAAGTGTAATGTAATGTAAGGTATGAGTATGACTCTCACCTGACTCCACTCATGAGCTTCATGGCGGGCAGAGTGTGTCTCTTCTTCAGCACCTTCTCTTTGGCCAGGGCACTCTTCTCCTTCTCGTTCTCTCGCTCTTTGTCCTTCTTCTCCTTCTTTCTTTTCTCAACCTGCCAAAGGGGTTTCAAGTCTCAAATTATTTTTCAGTTTTAGTAGTTATCTGCTAATTTTGAGTATTTCAAATCATGCGATTTATAAAGTACAGTATGTTTATCATCGAAATGGTGGTTTAACCAGGAGCCAAGAACTTGTGTTTGGGGGATACTACCTTTTATGTTTTACATTAACTAAATTCAACCCTGTTACTTTTGTCTCTTTGGGGGGGTACTAGGTCTTAATTGGGGGGGGTTGTATCCCCGAGTTCCCCCCCCTAAATTATTAAATGTGTGTGTGTGTGTGTGTGTGTGTGTGTCTGTGACTGTGAGTGCGAGAGCCGGTCGGTGTGTGTACTGACAGGCGTGGACTCGCGGCGGGGGGAGCGCTGGGCGATGTCGGGGGTGCTGGTGGTGACCCTCCAGCGGTCGGAGCAGCGGTGGTGCGGCCGGTGGGAGCAGATGGTCAGGGGGCTGGCAGAGGCCGAGCGTGGGCACAGAGGAGACTCTGTGGAGGGAGGGAGGGATGGAGGGATGGAGAGAGGGATGGAGGGGAGAGAGGGAGGGGAGAGAGGGATAAAGGAATGGAGGGATGGAAGGAGGGATGGAGGGAGTAAAAAGAGGATGGATGGAGGGAGGGATAGAGGGATGGAGGGAGGCATGAAGGAATGGGGGGACGGAGGGAGGGAGGGGAGAGAGGGATAGAGTGAGGAAGGGGAGAGGGGGATAGAGGGATGGAGGGAGTAAAAAAAGGATGGATGGATGGAGGGAGGGATAGAGGGAGTGAGGGAGGGAGGGGAGAGAGAGCAGATGGAGAAACACACACACATACCTAAAGGTTAACAACGCTGGTTAAAGGTCAACAACACCGACAGCACTTGTCTTGTAATTACTATTTAATGACATGCTTAACATGGGCTACTAACTAACTACTACATTTGGACTCTTCAGTATGCACTGTAAAACTATTTCACTCGTGGAATGGAGAGAGAGGGACACAAACACCTGTTGGGCCTCATTATAGATATTTAACAAGCACATGCATGGATGCCTCATAACAGACCTAAATACATGCCACTGCAATTCTCAGCCTCTACTGTAAAACTGGATATGCATGGACTGCAGTAAATTACTGGCCTGCAGGGCTAGAGCACATGTGTGTATTTGCAGTGCTTAGTTACTAATTAATGCAACATTATATCACTTCAGCTTATCTGACTTTACTATCATGTTCTTGTGTAGGCTTATTTTTTTTAAAGGAAATTTCCTCAAGTATCAATAAAGTGTCTATCTTTATGTCTTAGAGTCTACATCTTTGGGAAGTTGTTTCACTTTATTTATGTTATACTTTTTCATTGTTGGCAGCAATTTTGTGCTTCTTTAGCACTACACTATTATTCATGAAATAACAATAGAGCAAACAGCAAAACGTATGGACAAAAACTACACATAAAGGAAAAACAAAACAAAACAAAAACAGTGATGTCACTGCTGTGTGTGTGTGTGTGTGTGTGTGTGTGTGTGCGTGTGTGTGTGTGGTTGTGTGTGTGTGTGTGTGTGTATGTGTATGTGTGTGTGTGTGTGTGTGTGTGTGGGTACTGACGGGAGTCTCGGGCGCTGCTGAGGACGCTGGCGGCGCTGCGACTGCGGGCCAGGAAGGACAGGGTGGGGGTCATCAGCCGGTCCACCACGCTGCTCTCCCACGGGGTCAGCTCCCGTCTACGGCCTGCAGGAGGGGACAAACAGAGTTTGAGAGATGCAGTGCAATGCAGCACACTGAGTCATGCTGGATGTGGAAACATCATAGGGGATGTAATGGTACTTAGGGCACATCTGCTTCTGGGTCCTGTTCACTGGGCCGATTGTTTCACTTTTTTGCACCCCCCGAGAGAAATGAGAGAGGAAATTCTGCAGCAATGCCCATCCTGGCAACCGGCACCAACATTGGCAGGGGCAACACAACACAACATCCCTCTCCACAGGCACCATGAGGTCACAGTGCAGGTGCAATGCCCAGGCACACATGTGAGGCAAAGAGGCTGTTTGCCCTTCAGGGTTTGTAATGACCTTGATTAGGTGATTCAGGAGTACGTCGGAAAAAAGATGATTTTGATGATTATGCTGATGATGATTGTGGCATTATGAAATCAACCACATTTGAAATGTCATGAAAACAAACAAACAAATCAAATGTGAATCAAATGTGGTGGGAAAGGAATTCTGGGAGAGAACAGCAATGGCCTCTAAGTAGAGACATGAAAGTCCGTGATGGTGAATCAGCACTTGTAAAACAGGCTTCCAGGTGCGTTTGTGTGATTAAGAAGAAAAGAACGGTCAACTAAAAACTCACCACTTTCACTCTTAATAATGGGAACATGTAAGGGAACAAAAATGAACATGGGAACAAAAATGATGGCAAAAATGTCCCCATATTTTTTTTTCACATGGCGTCAGGTTGTGCTGAACTTCGGCCAGTGAAAAAAGGGAAGGGAAAAGTAACAAAAATATGATGAATGAGGGAAACGATCTGGCAGAGAGAGGAGTCCTGGCAAATGTCCTGGCGTTGTGGAGGATAGTCAAGGTCAGGCCGGTCTTTAGCAAACACCATGGATCACTGAGGTGGGCAGGCCAGTAGCACTGAGGTGGTCAGGCCAGGGAAATTGCCAATTCATACACTCCCACCTTCATATTTATATTCCTGCCTACACTCTACAGTACATTAATTAGTAAGGGAGATGAGGTGAGAGGGGCGAAGAGAGAGGAAATGGAGGGGGAGAGAGAGGGAGAGAGAGAGAGAGAGAGAGAGAGAGAGAGACAGAGAGAGAGATAGAGAGAAAGAAAAGAGGGAGAGAGGGTGGAAAGGGTAAGAGAGGAAGACAGAGAGAGGAAAGGCAAGAGAGGAAGAGAGAGAGAGAGAAAAAGAGGTAGAGAGGGTGGGAGAGGGTGAGAGAGGAAGACAGAGACAGAGAGAGAGGGGAGAGAGAGAGAGAGAGATAGAGAGGAGGGAGACAGAGAGCGAGAGAGTGAGAGAGAGAGAAAGGGTAAGAGAGGAAGACAGAGACAGACAGAGAGAGAGAAAGAGAGAGAAAGAGAGAGAGGAGAGAGATTTCTTGGCAGACGGTCCACTCTGCGATGCTCTGGGGAGGTTTTCAGGATGCATTATGTGTGTGCTGCCTCAGCACCCAGGCCAGACTGGCATACATTAAAAAACACCAATAAAAACTAGACGCTGAAGTTTCCCAGTTTCCCAGTTTCCCACCGTCTTTGAGGTGCAATCATCCGTCACACAGTGACGAGAAGGCCATGAGTAGGATGTTTGTCATCAGAAAAGCTATTTAACTTCTCCAGGTCCTATGACCAATCATACTGTAGGATGGATATGATTGGGTAAACAGTAATGTCAAGGGTAACCACAAGGATGTGATTGGCCGAAAGGATAATCACAATGATGTCAGAGTAATCACAATGATGTGTCAATGGTGAAATTTCATCAAAGGTTCATCATAATGTCAGTATTTGCTACAGACTACACACATGCCGTCAGTAACACCACTAGCCCACCACCACTAGCACTGATTAAACACTTCATAAATACTGGATTTATGAAGAATTTCCACCTCTTAGATGCACATGCAAACGTAAAAAATCCCACCACCAACAAATGAAGTAGAAAACCAAACAGGGCGAGGAGGCATGTGCAGTACAGTAGGTCTGGAGGGAAATGGTGTTTAGAACAAAAAGATGACAGAAAGAGTAATACACCAACAGTACTATTTTCCCACCTACATGGTCACATGATTGCATGAACATGTAGTATCAATGTCACCAAAACAAGATGGAGGAGACAGGAAGAAAGAAAAAAAAAACACCATGAAGGAATCAAATTAATGGAAGAAATTGATTTTTAAGAAATCAACCCAAGTCTAGACAACCCAAAAGTGATTGGAGTGGAGGAGAATAAAAAATGATTTGGTGAAATCATCTGCACACACTGTCACTGTCAGTGTGTGGGACAGCTGGATGCAAGAAGTAAACAAAACAAAACAAAACAAAAACAAAACTGAAGGCTACCAAACTACTACCAAAGAAATGAAGAATTAAAATCATATCAACTGAGGAGAAGGGAATAATCCAAAGAGGTGGTAGGTGGTGAGGAGGAGAAGCGTCCATAGACGGGAGGACACGGATGGAGGAGGCGATGGAGGAGGTGGAGGAGGTGGGGTCCCTCCATACCAGGACAGGACGGGTTCTTACTTCGGCTGGGCGAATTCCAGAGTGTGGCGGACGACTTGGACAGTCTCTTGTTTATAACCGAATCCACGTGTTTGGGAAGATTGACGGCGGAGACGGAGCAGCTGCCTGCTGAAATGCAAACAATGCCACAGACACAAGAGACCGCTCACAACATAGTTCACACACACACACGAGCGCACTCAAATGCACACACACACGCACGCACTCATACACACGCACTCATACGCGCACACACATGCACGCACGCACATACACACACTCATACACACACTCATACACACACACACACTCACTCTCACACTCTCTCTCTCTCTCACACACACACACACACACACACTTACACACACTTACACACACTTACACACACTTACACACACTTACACACACACACACACTCACACACATCCTGAGGGGTCAAGGGGCAAAGTGAAGTACAGGCAAGCAGCACACGAGACATTTGGTTTCCCTCAAAACATTTATGACCTGTAACTTACAGCCATTCATAATAACGGTTCTTCAAAGTCCCTTTGGCACTAATGAAAGACCGTGACAAACACTGGAAAACTTTATAAACGACATTTATATTACAAGGAAGTCTACTTCTTGGCCTTCCTGTTTCGAAAAAAGGGAACATGGCAACATGGCAGAAATAAAACAAACCTAAATTTGGATCTGTGGGTAAAACAATTTTTCATACTTTATATAAGAAGGGAACGTTCAACCAAAGTTGAAATTCTTTTGGTACCCTGTTTCGGTGTGTGTGTGTGTGTTTGTGTGTGTGTGTATGTGTTTGAGAGAGAGAAAGAAAGATAAAGAAAGAGAGATAAAGAAAAAGTTAGAAAGAAAGACTGCATCTGTTTGCGTAGCCAGTCATTACTGAAAACACTGGGGCCTCTGGTGGGTTAAAGCACAATCAATGCTCATTGATCTCCTCCTGATGAAAACGGTAAACAACACACTTCTGTCCCTGCACATGCTGTCCCAACTGGATGATTGAGCCAACTGAACAACAGCTATCAGCCATCTTGTTTGTTTAGCACAACCTTCAAAATACTAATGAGTACAACAGGTAGTGAAATCCAGTCGACATTTCCCAACAGATCTATTCTCTATGGCAGCTGTCTGCTCTCGAATGTAGTTCTTGCCTGCCAGTCGATCGTTCTGACGTCAGCTGAGAACTATGAATAGAGGGAGCATGGGAAAGGGCCTTTGAACATACATACTGTCATACATGTTCTCAATGCAATACATCTGTCATAACTATAAATTAAAGATAATACAACACATGAGCAACTATTGTCTCTGTGGATACACACGCACGCTATCAGATGTTTTATACATCTACGCTGGATGTAGGTCAAAGGTTAAACATATGGCAAGACTGTTAGGAAACAGGATATTGCTCCACCAATGATATGGACACTGTTGTTACTTCTGCAAACATAGCGTGGTCTCGGAATAACACCCAGAATTCTTTGCAGGGGATTCTAAGAATGCATCACTGCTGTGTCTTAACAGTCAGTCAGAGGTCACACAGCCAAAATTCTGTATTTACTGTAATCCCTCTGTAAACACCGTGTGAATAAGGCTGCCTGTCAGCTAACAAGAAACAAACATTGCCACTGAATACTGACTGAATGTTTTACTATGGCTACAAACCGATAATGTAACTGATAAAACACAAATCAATCCTTCAGGCTTGCTACTGTACAGGAAGTCTAGCAGTTACTAGTTACTGGAAACATACACAAACTCTTGCCCTGATGCCCAGACTTCAGTCGATACACTTTTTGTGTGCGGTGGAACGCAACATCCTCCTAATGATTGGAGGAGAGACTCTAAATTGTAAAATCTAAGCAAAAACACAAAATCATGATCAATAAGGGCAAAGGGAATAAGCTGGGTTCCCAGACAGGGAGTAGGGGCTTAGTCCTAGAATGGCAGCTTGGATCATCATTAAAGGGTTTTTTCCCATTGAAGCTCTTTAGTAAGTTCTGTTTTAGCCCAGGACTTTGCTTAATCCATGTTTGGGAAAGCAGCCAAATGTGTCCACAGCAACCAAACAGGATGCGTAGGTGTGGATTTATGATACTAGCCAAGGACAGAGAGAAAATATTCTCTAGGCGAATCTGCTCTAAGACAGAATCATGGTGGTATCAAACATCAAATAAATATGTAGGTAGACACAAAGAATTCCGCTGAAAAAAATGTGTGAAAGAACATTATACACACATCCCACACACACACACACACGCACACACGCACGCACGCACGCACGCACGCACGCACGCACGCACGCACGCACGCACGCACGCACGCACACCAGCTAAGAATGTAAGTGTTCCTTATTTCAGGTAGTAGTGACTAGGTAAATGTGTTGTGTTTTGAATGCAGAGTTGTGAATGCAGTGAAGGACAATAACGAGGCTAATCTAACGAACGTGTTAACGATGGCGTCGTTAATGAGCACACTTGCTGTTAATATGTGTGTGTGTGTGTGTGTGTGTGTCTGTGTGTTTGCAGCTGGAGCTCAAAGAGTCTCCTGTGCTCTAATTAGGACGCACAGATAACGAGCATCAAACAAGACGCCTCTCACTTTACCCTAAACCCTGCAATCTGCCTTACACAAACACACACACACACATACACAGTAAATTCTACAGTTATATGTCCAGAGTGTGTGTGTTATGCAGTAAATGGGGTTTAGTAAACAAAAAATAAAAACAAACAACTTGCAACCACAGCAGTACTTAAAACTGAAGTGTAAGGACAGTGTGTGTGTGTGTGTGTGTGTGTGTGTGTGTGTGTGTGTGTGTGTGTGTGTGTGTGTGTGTGCGTGGCGGTAAGAATGGTGTGGTGGCCAGAGCAAAGGCCAAACCATGCACAAATCGTGACTGCAGGTGACTGTAGCTTTGATATGGAAGTAATCAAACTCATATCTGTGTACTCACTCTCTCTGCAAGGTATGTGAAGGTATGCGTGTGTGTGTGTATGCGTGTGTGTGTGTGTGTGTGTGTGTGTGTGTGTGTGTGTGTGTGTGTGTGTGTACTCACTCTCTCTCTGGCTGTTGCGCTGGAGGCCCCCCGCCCAGGACCCCCTCTGCTGGCGAATCTCGGCCCAGGTCTTCTTGGTGGACCTCTGGATAGCCGCCTCATACTTCTCCTGATGAAGAACACCACAAACACACACACAGACACACACACACACACACACACAGACACGCACAGACACGCACAGACACGCGCACACACACGCACACACACACAGACACACACACAGACACACACACACACACACACACACACACACACACAGTTCAGTTTCGTACTTCTCCTGATAGAGGACCACAAACACCTCATGAACACACTCCACTGCCCACACAGTTCTCACCTCAACACCCCTGCCAACTACACAATTCTACTGCAACAAGGAAAAAAACCAACCACTCTCTCACACACACACACACACACTCACACACACACACACACACACACACACACTCTCACACACCTATATAAAACAAATAAAGGACTTCCATCCCAAGGCCCTGGGAGATAACATGCACTAGGGGGCAACGGCGGGTCAATCCACCCACATCAAACACTTTGGTGAGGACAGAAAACAGCCCTCGGTATCCCATAGAAAGCCTGAAGATTATGCATGTACTGAAAAGGCATTTCTTATGAGAGAAGAAATGTGAGAAAGTGTATGAGAGAGAGAGAGGGGGGTGAAGAGAGAGAAACAGAGGCTGAAAAAGTGAGCAAGAAAGACAAGCGAGCTAAAGCAGCAAAGAGAAAGAGAGATAAAGGCAGACAAAGAGAGAACGAGAGAGCAAGCAGGAGAGAGAGAAAGGGGGAGAGAGGGAGAGAGAGAGAGAGAGAGAGACAGAGAGAGTGAAAGAGAGAGAGAGAGAGAGAGCAGGAGAGAGTGAGGGGGAGGGGGAGGGGGCGTTGGCGTATTGATCTGCGGAGGAGGAAGTGGGCTAGCAGGTAGAGCTGGTACATGATGGCCTACTTTCATTAGGGCCAGACTCATTTTATACTTCATTACCCACACCGCTGCTGCCAACACCACTGCTGTGACACAGCACTTCTGTATGTTTACCTCTCTCTCTCTCTCTGTCTCTGTCTCTCCCTCATTCTCTCTCCCTCATTTTCTGTCTCTCCCTCATTCTCTCTCTATGTCTGTCTGGCTCTCCCTCTCTCTCTCTGTCTCTCCCTCCCTACCTCCCCACTCTCTCTCTGTCTTTGTCTCCCCCTCTCTCTGTCTCCCTCTCTCTTTCTTTCTGTTCACTCTTTCTGCACTCAGAAAACTAGTTAACCCTTAAGGTGTACTGTAAAATATGACCATTTTAGTTTCATTTTATGTAATAAAATGGCATTGAAAATTGAAATGTAGAAAATATTACATAAAGTCTAGCTTTATTTTTTTGAGTGTGTCCCCTTTCCTCTTTCCCTCAGTAGTTTTCTCGTTCTTTCTCGCTTTTTCTCTGTGCCAGTGTCTCATTGTCTGCATAAAGCAAAATCTCTTTGACAACTTGTGTTTGATTTTTGTTTTCACCCTCATCCCTTGTCAAGTGCCTTTAGAGTCAGTCCAGAGGGCAGAGGCTCTCACAGACACTGCGGATGAAACAGCCTTTTGATGATGGATGCTGTAAAATGTTCAAAGAGGAAAGCTGAGAGTCAGTGGAGGTGAGTGACCCACAGTGACTCAGAGGAGAACAACCCACAGCAACAAGATGCAGAGAAGATGCAGTGAGCCCTTCTGGTAACACTTTAGTTGAACGTGTCTACATAAGAGTGACATGAGCATGTTATAAACATGACATGACATATTATAAACATTAATGACACTTCATTCATGTTTATGACTGTTGTCATTGATTTTATATTTGTGTAATGTTGATATTTTTTGTGAATCAGACATTAAAAAACATTAATGACAAGTCATAACCATGAATGAAGAGTCATTAATGCTTATGCCATGTGTCATGTCATGTTTATAAAGGGCTTATGTCACCCTTATGTAGACTACAGTGTAACCGCCCTTTCCTTCCTGTGCCCACCTCAGGTGACTCCTCCATGTTTCTTAGACTGGAGCCATGAGAGAGCACGCTGGACAGACACTGACCACTGCATTATTCATCCCTCTTAGATAAAGTGCATGGCGGTCATACTCTGATTTCCTGTGCACCACTTTCACCAACTAAAAAAAATCTTGAATGGAAGTCTCCCCAAAGAGACACAATTAGCAGGGTTAGGAGGTAGCAACATATTAATTAATGTAAAATGTATTACCACTCGTAAAAGTGGGGTACAATCAATACAGCTTATTTATACTTCTTTATACGTGTTTTATACATTTATATTGCTTCATTATGTCGAGGTTGTGCTTTTTTCCTTCATTGTGTTGTTATTGTCTCTGTGTTATCTATCTAGCTGCCTCCCAAACCAAAGTTGCTGTTAGGTCACGGGTTCAACCCTGAGGCTAGACTGCTTTTATACGTTTTTATGTCTGTATGGCGTAGCTCAAATTAAAGTGGGTACAGTATCCCCTGATCAAGACCCTGTACCCCCCCCCAAACAGACAAAATTCGCAAGGCTGTGGGTTACCAACATATTAACTAATGTAAAATCTCTGTCCATCCATCCATCCATCTAATCTATCTATCCATCCATCAAATCTATCCATCCATCCATCCACCTCTCCATCTATGCATCTATGCCTCCGTCTATACCTCCATCTATCCATCTATCTATCCATCCATCCATCCTGGAGGGGTGATTCCCACTCTGTGAAGGGGGGTGGGGATGGAGGTGGTGGTCCCCTCACCTTGTTCTTCTCCAGCTTCTGCTTCTGGCGCTCCTCCAGGGCGGCCCTCCTCCTCTCGGCCTTGACGCGCTGCTCCTCCAGCCTCCGGCGACGGTCCTCCAGCTGCTGGTCACGCAGCTGACGCGCCTTCTCCTCCTTCTCCAGCCACTGGGCCTTCTTAGCCGCTATAGTGCATAGGAGAGGAGAGGAGGAGAGGGGGAGAGGAGAGGAGGGGTAGAGGAGAGGAGAGAGGAGGGGAGAGGAAAGGGGAGAGGAGAGGAGGGGAAGAGGAGAGAAGGGAAAAGAGAAGAGGAGAGGAGAGATGAGGGACGAGGAGGGAAAAGGAGAGGAGATGAGACAGGAGGGGAGTAGAGAAGGAGAGAGCAGAGGAGATGAGAGGAGAGGACAGAGAAGAGATTGATGACATGAAAGAGAGAGAGAATAGAGTCATACAGAGCGAGATTGGGGGACAGGGAGAGGGAAAGAGCAAAAAGGAGAGAGAAGAGTAGGGAAGTGAATACAGAGAGATGAGGGGAAAGATAAAGAGAAATGTGGGATGCAGCATGAGAGAGGAAGAGAGACGTGGAAAGCATACAGAGAGAGAGAGAGAAAGACAGAGTGAGAAACACAAAGAAAAGGAAGGAGAAGAGAGGGTGGGTGAAGGACAAAGTGATAGAGTGAGAGAGTAAGTGTGTGAAAAAGTGTGTGTGGGACAGAGACAGGGAGAATGAAAAGAAGAGAGAAAGAAGACAAAGTGGGGGAGAAAAAAACATGATCAGAACCTAGGAGACACATTCAGAAATGTATAGTCCTTCTCTGCCATCGTTTTAGTGTTCAATAATTCCTTCACATTAATCTTTATGATGGAGAATCCATTGTAAAGAAAAATGTGTGTCTTAGCAACAGGCACCAACACTTTAATTATGGTCTGTTCACACCCAGAACTATGGCGACAACAATAACTATAATGATGCGGACGTCGGAGGAATGATAATGTTAGGGAATGACATTTTAATATAATTTTAGTATATTAAATATAATTTAAAAATATATAATTTCATATATATTTTTAATGATAATGTTGAGGAATGACAGTTTAATGCCAAGTTTCTCTTCATAAGTGTAAACCACTGACAGAATGTGATGTGCTGTAAATTTTACTGGATTACAACTGCCTGTCAGTGTTTTTTTTTTCATGGAAATTGTCTGACAGTTGCCTCAAAGATATTGCTCAACTTTGTTGTTGGAGTTAAAAAGTTGAGGGGCGAACTCCACCATCCACTAAAGCTACAATGATTTATAAAAATACATCATTATAGTTACAGTCATCATTATCGCTCCTGGTAGGAACAGCCTTTTAATGTTGACCTATTGCAGGGTGCTGATGCTGCTTTTGCTTTAATCTTTGGTGGGACAAAATGTTCAGCTGTGCCAATGTACATAACACCCCACTTTTCTCTCTCTCTCTCTCGCTTTCTCCGTCTCTTTCTCTCTCTTGCTTTTTCTCTCTCTCTTTCTCTCGCTTCAATCTTTGATGGAAGAAAATGTTTAGCTAACGTACATAACCCCCCACTTTTTACTATTAGGATGTGTGTTGATCATGTCTGATATAGGGCATGAAAGTATAGGACATGAAAACACATCTGTTGGATTAGCTGCTGATGTGTTCTGACTGCTCCTCTAACCCTTCCCACAGAAACATCTCTGCACTACCCTGCACCATACAGGGAGGATTTCTACACCTAATGACGCCAAAGCCATCTTCTCTCGAAGGATAACACCGCTTAAGTCTCTGCACAGACATTTCGGGACAAATCTGGGAAATACTTATAAGGCTTTAGCTGTTCCACAGCACTAAGGTCCTTTCATGTCAGTCTCTCTCAAAACACAAAAAACAATTTTCCTGAATCGTACACAAAGATGCATTATAAGGTTAGCTGAGGCTTTTCTAGACTGACACGTAAACACTTTAATAGCATAACCTCCCAATAAGCTGCCTGCTTTGATATGTTAAACAGCTAAGCTCTTGGAGGCCTCCTGTGTGTGTGTTCTGTCTGTCTGTCTCTTACACACACACACACACACACACACACATGCACACACACACATACACACACACACAGTAGAAACGGCTCCTTCCTCGGCATTAACTATGCCCCCCAAGTGTGTGTGGCTTTTGGCGTGACAGGAAGCAAAGCCGGTGAGCTATGGGCGATGCAGAGCAGCGGGGGGGTGGAAGCTAATTTCTCCTGAGCGCTTCACACAACAAAGGCGTCGGCTACTGTTGCTTATCAAATTACATTCGGGCAGCGTGAAGGCAGCGCTTCTCTCTTCTGAGGGGCGAGATTTATCACCAGACCTGCAACTGAGCTTTTCTCTGCAAGATGCGGCCTCTTACGCCTAACACTCTCACACGCACAAATATCTCCCACACACACACACACACACACACACACAGTACACACACACATGAACAAGCTCAGGCACAGGCCTAACAGATGCCTGCCCTAGCTAATTAAACACTGTGCAAGACAATAAGTGCCTTAATGTTTTTTTCTACCCCAACAGCAGCCCTATGTGCCTATACTGTATGTTGAGGTCAGTATCAGTGTGAGACAGTGTGAGGTGAGTATGTGTTGGCTCTGTACTAGAGCATTCTGTGGATGGGAGATAAGGTGGTTAGGGCTCAGTGCTCTCTCTGTGGAGGCCCAGGTGCCTCTTCTCTTGTTTCTGCTTATCTGGGTCGAAACCTTCCTCCCTCTGAGTCCATGAGAGGCAGCTACTGTACGTACAGTAATGCCCGTCCTTGAGCAGCTCAACAGGCACGGCCTCGTACTGACAGGCCTCGCTGCCCAGTAGGTAACCTGGCACTGAGGAGAGGAGTCGTATTTGTACTGTAAAGAATAAATGTCATGAGCGGGAGGCTTTTATTTTAGATTGTACACTCTGCTACTACAAAGCTAACATCCCACTTTTGAGTGGTATTAACGCTAGAGTATGATCAGATGCTCTATGCTCTGGTTTTCTGAGACAATTCCAGACATCCCAGCCTGTACAAACTCATTTCAGTGAGGTCACCAACACCCTAATGAGAGGGTCAGAGGTCGTAGCCATAGGTACAGTAGCTTAATGAGAGAAACAGAGGTTGTCCATTACGTCTGCAAAAATACTACATGGGACTGTCACTGTCACTCTCCCTCACCCCTCCTGTCTGCCCGTCACTTGCTGCATCTGTCACTTAAATAGCTAAAGAAATCTGCATGAGTTGCGGATGATTTTGTATTACTTGCATGAGTCAGGGAGTCGCTTTTAAGATGTGGGAGACTTCCGGAGGTCACAGGAGACTTGCGATGTCTACAACTCAATAAGGCTTTTAATGACCAAAAAAAAGTCCAGCACATCCACTCTGTCTGGACAGCCAATGGAGCCCATTAACCTTTGCCATGGCCAGATGGGGTATTTGGTCTCAGGTTAATTAGGAGTCTCTCCTGCTTCCCAGGATATTTACAACGTGATGTTTCAGCTTAATGTAGGCTGGTTGCATTGTGGGGAGAAGGCAGATCTAGGAGAAAAACTGCAGTATAGAATAAACGAAGGAGCTGTTTTTTTTACATGTCAGCCCACTGGGACTGAATAGATTAATCTGATATACAAACATTTCCCAGGTAAAGAGGTAGTTAAATAACAGTCACGTTGGGGTTGGGACAACCATGGAGTTTAATTAGCACCACAGTAACACCCCGCTGAAATGAACTCTACAGGTCAGCCACTCCCCCCAAACATTTGTCAGGTGAAGAGGTAGTTGAATAACAGTTGGGGCAAACATGAAGTTTAATTAGTGACACAGTAGCACTAATTAATGAACTCTACAGGTCACCGCCCCATCAACTAAACCTCTGCTGTGCACTGCGGATGCAGCATCCTCTGGAGACATCAGAAATCCATGGGTAGGGTCCGGCTCAGCACCACACTGCATAAACTATTCATGTCTGTTCCCTCACGACTGACACACACAGAGCCCAAACACAGAGGCACTGCCACTGCAGAAGACAAACACTGCTGCACCACGGGGAGATCACTTAAACACACGAGGAGACTGCCGTCTGCTGCGTGCTCTATTATTGTTAATGGACTGCTGTAAACTGGTGGTGTAATTAAAGCTGTAAAGTTTTCTTAGCACAAAGTGTGGTTCATCTTTGTCCCTGTATCTGCATCATAAACTCTACAGGATAAAAATGTGTGAAATGTGGGAATATAACAAAGTATTGTTTTTTTGTTTTTTTAAGCACTTTTATTACATCAGTTATTTCTTCTGCATAACAATCGGGTGGTGTGAAGGAAGCTGTGCAAGCGTGATTGTGTGTGTGTGTGTGTGTGTGTGTGTGTGTGTGTGTGTGTGTGTGTGTGTGTGTGTGTGTGTGTGTGTAGCCGTGGAGTTGGGAAAGCAGTGGACCAGTGCTGTTCTGACTCCTCTGGGGCGCCGAGTGCAAACACACAGTAGGCACGCAGACTATGCGGCTCTGTAATTACATTACACAAGAGAGGAAACACGCCGCCACTGCTATTAACACTGTTCAAGTCGCCATGCTACATTTACTGCTGTTTTTGTGTCTGCACTGCGGCCCTCTGTCCTCCGCTGCTCTGGGACTGACTCTGTGGTTCACATGAGCACAGTCTGTCCTTTCTGGCTTATAATAACCCTGCCAAGCCCAGCCCAGCCCAGCCTAGCTCAGAGGTGCCTGCCTGCCTGGGTGCCTGCCTGCCTGCCCGGTAAGAGCTGACCTACCTACCTGGGTGTGCTGTTCTCAAAAGCTGTCATTTTGTCCCCACAGATGGTTATTATTCCAAACACCTTGGGAGGGTTAAACTCCAGCACACACACACACACACATTAGCACACGCACACACACACAAACACACACACACACACACACACAAGCACATACACCCACACACACACACACACACATTCCCTACCCCCCACCCCCATGAGAGGACTAAAGAGGGAAGTGGACTCCTGGCCAAGTCACGCTACGCAGGAGATGAAGCTGAGGGTGGCCGTTAAATCTGCTTATTGACTTATTAAATGGTGCACAACGTTTTTTATATTTTTATAATGGCAGTTCCATGAAAATAGCACTTCAAGAGAAAGGGGATGACCAAGCAAATTAGTTATGAAAAACAACATATTAAATTATAGCCGTCAATTTTTCCAAGACAAGTTTAGGTCATTTTCCAGACACAGGCAAAATTTACAGGGTAACTAAGATGATTGCGAAGGCAGAGAAGGAGAAGCTGGTAAGAATGGGAATCACACTGTACTTCTCATTTTCAACAACATTTAAACAGAGTAGTCACACAACCAATGGCATGGACAACAGGTGGAAGCAAAGAACTCGGAATGCTTGTGAGCATTCCGAGCTCTCTGACAGAAAAAGTAATAGAACTCACAGCAGGCGATGGATTGCAATTGCATGAAAGAACTGTGATTAGATCAGCACGTTATATGATTCCACAATGATTGAGACACACATTCAAACACCACCACCACCAGCACCATCACCACCACCACCACCAAAGCAGCACGAGCAACTTCAGCACGGACACACAGATGTGTGGCTTACCTTGGAGCTGGTTACGTTCGTCTGGAAGGGGGTGAGAGAAGAGACAAAGAGCGTGTGTCAATCATGCAAAGCACGCAGGCCCCGGCGAGTAGCCCAGGCAGGGGGTCGCTGGACATGTGAGGTACAGGCTGGCACAGTCAGCATTCAAGCACAGACACTAAAGAGGGGGGGGGGGGGGTCGTGTTTGCACTGTGCCCAGAGCACCCCAGCGGAAATGTCTGTGTCTATGAGGGTCAAAGGTCAAATGGCTCAGTGGCCGCTCTGAGCATGACATCACCGCTAAACAGACAACATCTGCTTACTGATACCAAAAGCTACTGTGTACCGCATGCACACTAAAATTCCTTCTTAAATCAGCTGTGAATAAAGTAGCATTTGTCAGTGCATGTTAGCCATAAAGCACACAGATGGACTCATCTCATTTCTGCTAAAAGTTTCACTCAGGTGATGTCATTCCTTGAGCAATTACTAAGCATGTTCCTTAAAAACACATGCACACACATTCAGTGTTGTAACCTCTTAACAGGTGAAGCCTGGTTAGGCACAGTATATAATACAAGCCTTTTGGGACTTTGGTTAATAGGGTTTACTCAAACACAAGAGAGAAGGTTTCCTTTACACGTGATACAAACTTATACACTTGGTAGCTCTCTTTATGTGGTAGACATATGTACATAAATGTGCCCAGTTTCTGTTTGAAACTAGGCAAACTCGCACCATACAGTGCACTTAGCTTAGAGTATGCTCAGGTAGATGATTCACACAAAATGACACATAAATGACCTCTCCAGAGGCTATGTACTGTACACACATGTACTCATCAGCAGTGTACGGAGACAGCAGACAGGAGTTATGAGGCGTTGTGGAGGCCTCCGACAGCTGTGGTTAGTTATGGACATGCAGCATGACAACAACAACAACAACAGACAGAAAGCCGAGCAGTGCGTGTTTCCACGAGGTTTGACAGCTCGAGGTAGCGGTAGCTTGAGCTACTGTGTCAAAGGTCAACATTTCCCCTCCCCCTCCCCATTGTTAGCCCCCCCCCACACAATGCAGCCATGGGGCGCGGTAGCCACTGCAGCCGAGACAAAGGGACTGAGTGGAGGTGAGGAATGAGGGCTGAGACAGTGACACTGACAGTGACAGTGATAATGTGACAATGACAGTCCCCCACCAGGAGGGGGAGCTCTTGTCCTCCGTGTGCCGGCTACTCACCCATGTATTTGGCCCTCTCTTCTCGGCGCTCCTTCGCCTGTTTCTGTCTGTCCTCCGACTTCACGGCATCTGGGGGGAAGACGGACAGAGAGAGAGGGGGATGAAGAGATGGGGAGCATGGACAAAAGAGTATGGGAAACACAGAGAAATGTAGACAACCAGAGGTAAAGACAGAAGGGTGGGTGAGAGGGACAGAGAAAGACAAAGAGCAAGAGAGTGTGGTTGGAGAATGAAAAATGGTGAATGAGAGAATGAGAAACCCACAGAGAGAAAGTGGATAAAGAGGGAGCTGGTAAAAGGGAGAGAGATACATGAAGAGATCACATGACATGACATGGGATGGGATGAGAGTCTGAAGAAGACCCAGCCGGGTCGAAACAAGGCTCATTTTTTTAAATAAAACCTGTGAGTTTAAGCAGTGTTGCTGTTTTATGGGAAGAGAGGAGCTTCACTGCGACTGCAGTCCCAGCCACAGTCCCTACCCCAGCCCCTGTCCCTGCCTGTCGCAGCCACAGTCACATCTGCCAGTGCCGGGCCATAAACCCCCAGGAACTGCCAGTGGGAGCTGGCAGCCGGAGCAGTTCCCCAAGCCGCCACCACACCACCACACACCCTCATATCACACCCCAGAGGGCTCTGGGAGAGGACGGGGAGGGAGGGAGAAGGGGGGCTATCATGCCCCATTTCCCATCAGTAAATACCCATCAACCAGCAGGAGAGGGAGAGAAAAATCTACACACAATTAGCATGCAGTAGCACTCAGTTCAGTCCCAGCTCTGAATGCAGACATCTCCGCACCATCGTGTGCAGGAGACAGCAGAGCAGCGGTTGGGGGCCGACCGGAATTGATGACCGTCTTCCTGGGAGACGGAATGTTTTTTTGGCGCCGGAATCTTGGTAGAATTCCAAGATGGAAAACATCCATTTGGGAGTGTTTCTCGTCTAGGCCCCAGTCAAGGTATAGATTTCTCCACTGGTCCAGACACTCCAAGAGAGACAGTCGATAGAGGTTCATAAAAATTTGAGGAAACTGAAGGCCGGTGGTGACTGTTTGAAGCTTCAGTCAGCCCGCATATGTTGGAAATGTGAATTAAGAGATGCCAAGTGACTGTTATGCAGGCTTAATTGTTTGTTTGACATATTTGCACATGTGTGCAAGACGGCGCATCTGTGTGTTTGCTTGTGTGTGCATGCATGTGTGTATCTGATTGTGTGTGTGTGTGTGTGTGTGTGTGTGTGTGTGTGTCTGTCTGTCTGTCTGTGGGTATTAGGAGAAACTGCACCCCTGTGTGTGTGTGTGTGTGTGTGTGTGTGTGTGTGTGTGTGTGTGTGTGTGTGTGTGTGTGTGTGTGTGTGCGTGTGTGTGTAGAGTATGTAAAGAGAAGTGAAGCTCCCCCCCCTGTATTTAGGAATCAGGCCTGTGTTTACTCTTGCTCACACGTTAGCTCTGATGATTCAGCTGTTCTCACACACAGCAGAAAATCTGCACATCCTCTCCCTGCTCAGACAGGCAGCTCACTGTTTGCGCGCCTGTGTTTGGTTTGTTTTCACTACGGCGGATCACACTACGACTGGAGACCATCAGACCATGACGTTAGCAGCATGGGCCAAACAGAACTGGGCCAGACCGAGCCCAAATGTCAGCCACATGTCAGCCTGCTGCTGAGGGGAAAAACACACACACACACACACACCCGACAGGAAATCATCATGAAACAATTGTGTCTTAATAAAGAAAGTGGAACAGAAAGTGATTAAGATCCATTTTCGAAAAATGAAAGAATGTGGGATACAACTGTGTAACAACACACTGCCTGCACATGCCTAAACAGCTGTGCAGCGGACTTTTACTAAGTCCCAGTCATAAAGGGCTTGTCCGTTTTCTGTTCATTAACCCAACAAAATTACTGTCGCCTAAGAACTGAAGTCATTATGTCGACACACATGCCAACACTTCAGTAAGACGCTTCCATCCAGTCTATAAAATGTCTGTGTATAGAAATAAAAGGCTAATTTATGCACAAGTCAAGGCTGAGGACCCTAAAGAAATTACAGAGAGAGAGAGAGAGAGAGAGAGACAGAAAAGCAGACAGTGAGAGAGAGAGACAGACAGACAAAGACAGAGAGAGCAAGAGAGAGAGACTTTTAAAAAGTCAAAACAGCATTAAGGAACTGTTCAAACCACTAGGGAAATCAACTCAAGTTGACTCCAATAACTTAACAGTTGAAAATAACTTTCCCAACCAGAGCGAGACAGAGAACAAGAGCAGGATTGAGGGGCAGAGAGAGAGTGAGAGAGCACAAGAGTGACGGAGCACAAGAGTGAGAGAGAGAGAGAGAGAGAGAGAGAGACAGACAGAGAGAGAGAGAGAGAGAGAGACAGAGAGAGACAGAGAGAGAGCAAGAGAGAGAGACAGAGAGAGAGCAAGAGTGAGAGAGACCTGCTTTATGCGACCCCTGACCTATTGCAGACACACACGAGATATTTATACTGCTGGAAGCACCGAAAACGCACGGTCTCGTGGACCAGTGGGCAGCGATGACGAGCTTGTGTTCCTCCGCTGTGAGTCACTCAGCACGAGCCCTGCGAGACAGAAAAAGACTCGAGCTGACCCAGAAAACTTCAGGCAGCCAGCAAGCCTGCAGAGGAACAGAACAGGCGTATCAACAAGCTCTGCTCAACCCCGCACCCGCCAGAGGGCACAAAAAAAACACGTCAGTCACACACCGACACACCAGTAGAACTAGACTAATCACACAATGTCAAGCTCACCCCTCACCTACACTCCACAAAGGACAAACCACCACACACACATAATTGTACACTGTTATGGAAAAACATAAAATCACACTGCTCAACAAAATAGCCCAGCACTTGAGGCAACACTAAGGCACAATACTTTTTTAGTGTGCCTCTGTGCACAGTGGGCAGAGGTACCATTAGAGGAATAATGTTTACAGACATATTAATTTGCAATCCAATTCTGCCAGTGCTGCCTGAGGTAATTAGGAGTGGCAGACTTGGCCAGTCTGTTGCAGGCCACTGACATTGTATACACCACTGAAATGCAAGTTACAAACAGTTCCAAGAATAGATGGAAATAACTAGCACAATGGATCTGTGATGGAAACCTATTAAAAAAAAGAAAAGAAAATTAAAAAAGAAAGGAACAAACCATGAATTAAAGACAGGAAACAAACAACACAACAAAAAAAAAAGAGATCTATCTTTTTCCATCACGTAAACAGCTCCATATTTAACAGGAAATCAAAGACATTAACTGCCACTCTGCATGTCTTCATAGCAACCACAACTAAGTCCGGCCCCCCACAGGGAGACTGCAGAGGAGGGCGCGCTGAGGATTGTGGGATTTCCTTCTTGCTTTTAAAAGTCCTGAGTAGGCTGCATCTGCCCACGAGACACGTGGGTGGTGCCAAGTGCTACCAGATGTCACATCAAGTTGCACACACACCAGCCAAAACATCCAGCCAATGCCCAAGATGGCAATCTTCCACCTCACCCTATTATTCTTTAGGGAAGAATGTGAAGCATCTTGATTGCGAGACTGATATGATTTTAGACTGTAACTGCAGACTGCTCTCTGCAGAGCTCTACACAGAGCACTTGGTATTATTTCTCACTTCTGTGTGACTCAACATTCAATAATGAGTAGAGATGGTTTAATGCACTCTGACTAATATGTAATATGGTTTGATGCATAGTAGTTAATAGTAATAGTAATAATAGTTTGGTGCACTGTGAGGAGGTATTGTACTGGGACCAATATGTCCTACATTACTGACTGAACTCTAAGCCTTTGGTGGATTGGGTCATGGACTTTTGCTCGCAAAATCTGCCATGAATAAATACAATTCACATCAAAGCAGAACACTCACAGATAAATCCCTGGGAAATTCACACAGTTTGGTTCACAGCCTTTTTTCCAGATGTGTTTTTATATAAAAAAGGAGAAGAAAAAAAAACATGATTAAAAAGGGTTCTTTCACAACAGACTATGACCAACCACACAGCTCATAACTCCAAGCACTGAAATTGGATGATGAATCAGGAGGAATAATGGGGATTTGAGATGCCTAAACCCAGTAAAGGCCTTATGTGCCTCTGCATGGACACGAGCCAAACAGCCAACACAGGCAGAACAGGCCCAAGCACCAGCCAGTTACGGGGATCTAGTGGTGGCTCCAGAACAAGGCTTACCATAGGCCCTTGGCACCGCACGGGGAAATGTGAGCCACACTCAGGTTTCCCCACCTACCTCTCTCTCCATCCCATAATAATCACCCTGGGCAAACATCAGGGCCCAGCCCCTTGAAGAGACGAGCAGAGCAGCGCCTAGTTACCCAGCTATCCAACACCCACCGCCACCGCGCACAGATAGATCATGTGCCCCCCTTCAAAGGGATGCATTATCAGAATAATCTGATTCCAGGTGCATTTAGAGGGGTGGGAAGGGACACACACACACACACACACACACACACACACACACATACACACACACACACATACACACATACACACATACACACATACACACACACACACATACACACACACACACACAGAAACACCTGCGGATGTCTTTGTTGTGAGAAGCACAAAGCTAATTCAACAACAGCATTAGCCACAGTGTGTGTGCTCTAAAACACTAAAAGCCTGTGATCAGTATTAGTTGCTACTAATGCCTTTTGCTCTCTGAAAAAGCGCCAGCAGTGGCGTCAGCGGCTGCACCTGCAGCACTGGGCTAATGGCCCTCAAATGTGACCGAGCACAGGCACAGGCAGGCTGCAGCAGCCCCTTGTTGTGCACCAATGGAGCCCAGGCAATGTCTTGGTTTTATGGCCCCTTTTGTTTACCCCTAGACCAGGAGCGTATTTCTAACGACATTTGTCACGTCCTTTGTGCCCGTACTGTGTGTTTTAACAGCCCACACAGGGCACAGCGCACACTAGATGACAAGGCCTGAATACAGGAGGGCAGGCATGGCATCAGCCACTGTATAACAGAACAACAGAACAAGGCTTGCGGGACACAAATGCATTATATGCAAAAACCAAAAAAAAAAAAAAAAAAAAAAAAATATTATATATTATATATAATAAAAAATCACAAAGCACTCAAGAGTGCAAACCTCCGTCAAGGCATGTCCTATACTTCCAATACTGAAGAATCTTTTTATAAATGCCTGGATCCAAACCGTGATCCGCATCACCACAAAAATATAATCCTTTGTTCGGTGGCCCATTTCCAACCTCCACAGAACATTTTATGCAAATCAGTTCATAACTTTTTTGTGTAAAGTTGCTGAAAAACAAACACACAAACAAATGCCAGCAAAAACATAACAGTAAAAAGGTTTTTTATGTAAGCTATAGTGTGGCCTCCTACCCCCTTTTTTTGATTGACCATGTTTGTCCAGCAAATATGGAAAAAACAGATTGAAGAGTGAAGCCTGCTCCACCTCTTTGACATTATCAGAAGGTTCACCTTTATTGGGTCTGGGGCTGGCGCTGGCTCTGCGTGTGGGTGTTGCTGGAGACATGGGGGATTTGGGGGTGCCGTCCGCTTTAGTGGGCGTGCGAGTCCTCCGCTCACCGTCCATCTTTGTGGGGGTGTGCGCTTTGGGGGGCGTCTCTGTTTTCTGGGGGCTGGTGACGTCATCGCTGTCCTCCTTCTTCATGTTGCAGGGACTCACCTCAGGAGCCATAATGGAAGCTGAAAGGAGATACAAACACAACAAAGGTGTGAAACGGAGATGACGAGTGATATCATTGCTTACCTGTTCCATGGAATGTTGTCACGCAGGTTGAAATATATCGAAACCTTTATCTCTGTGATGACCTCATGTTTTTGTACTTGTCAACTGCACATTTGAGATGATAATTATTTTCGCCTTTTCTCAGAGCTGTGTGTGTGTGTGTGTGTGTGTGTGTGTGTGTGTGTGTGTGTGTGTGCGTGCGTGCGCGTGTGCGTGCGCGTGTCTGCAGATTCTACACAACACATCAAGACACTACTTAACTGCTGCTGCCACCTTCAGAGCTGCCCTCTATGTACTTATCTCACTGACGGCTGTGACCAAGGTCCTGTAGTACCGACCATCAGCCACAGATGCAAAGTTCACCTGCTTTCTCATCTATTGTGCAGACCAGCTGGAGCTCTACAGCATATTACAGATGATGCTGAATCCATAGTTACTGTGGATGCCACTCTTGCCATGACTACACACACAGGCAGGCACACACACACACACACACACACTTGTGCATGCACACACACAGGCAGGCAGGGACACACACTCGTGTGAACACATACACACACACTCGTGCACGCACACACTCGTGCACGCACACACACAGCCTTGTTCACCTCTCCCGGCATCCCCTCTTGGGAAAATTACTCCACTCCCGACCTTTCGATTGGATTTCTGAGTGGCTCGACAATGACTTGGCAGCCGAGTGGAGCAGGGTGTTTGTGCTGGTGTGGGCCACACTTTGGCATGCAGGAGTGGGAGAGAGGGAGCCGGACTGACTGATTGATTGATTGATTGATTAGGCCAAATGGAAAGAGAGAAGCTTGGCATGAGCTGTGCTGTGCTGCACACACTGTCTGCTTTACCGAGCTGGTGCTGTCTCCTGTTTCCTGTCTGCTGTCTGGCCCAGTCTAGTCCTCTACTGCAGAACATACAGCACCAGCCTTCAGCACTACTTTAAGACATAATCAGAGGTGTCAATCCCGGGTTCATAAAAATAAAAACCAGCCACACATTTGGTGCAACCAGCTCTGAATCAGCTGATCGTAATAAGCACTCAAGACAGGTAGGTCAGCTACTCAGTGAAGTCAGCTGTGCTAGAAAGAAAATCTGGTAGGGTTTTTACTTTCCCTGGGACCCGGGACTGACACCTCTGTTCATAATACTCTGGTTCGACTAAAGCACATATATTCTGGCATAACTTGAAACAATACTAACAATACTTCAATAATAATAAAACTTTGCAGTAATAATAGTCTACACTTAGCTCTACACTTAGTGTCTTCTCTAAACAGCAAGTGATTCTGAAATCAATATCAATGCAATTTCCACCTTATTGAATCTGTCAAACTAAATTCGTAAATATTGTAGCAAACTGTTATTTTATAACAGCAATGCTGCAATCTGCAACGTGCAATGTGAAAGCAAACACAACCAGATTTACCAGTGCTCAAAGCTGTATAAAGAAAAGAAAACATAAGACAAATCATGTAAATAACAAATAGTGAATTTCCCAGGCCGGCAACTTCACAGACAGACACGGGTAGCTTTATGGCCGTGTGGCCTTACACAAATAGGGACAGTGAAGAGGCACAGTGCGATTGCCCGTCCGCCCCATCTGATAAGGGCTCCATCTAGGCCAGAGTCCTTGGGCAAACACAGCCCAGTCCTCGTGACGCAGCATGGACCAAAGATCACCTGAGCGGGAACGACAGAGACACAGGCACAGAGGACGAGCAACGCTGAGAGGCATTCACACTTACAGCCTGAAGCGCCTACATTTCCCTGCTGTTCTTCTCCAGAGGTGCTGCATTTCTGCAATAGAGCCTAATAGGCTTGTACATGAGCATGACCAGTATGGTTAACCAGTGGGCACCTGTTGTTGGCTTATTATGTCCTCCTTGTTAACTTATTATGTCCTCTTTGGTCGCTTTTTGGGCCCTCTTTGGTCACTTTTGATAAAAGCATCTGCTAAGTGTAATGAAATGTAGTGTAATGGGTACCTAAATCTCTGAGTTTTGTTTTCTTCTTTCTTGTAAGAACACATTTCTTATGGCTGTGTGCATCAAATGCAAATGGTAAACTCTTTAAATGTCCATTTAAATTTTGCATTTTTTATTCCCCCAGAGGTTTAGCCTGGAGGCCAGCAGTTCCAGAAAGCCACACTCATAGCGGTCATGGAAAGACTTCTGCACAGAGAGAAGAGAGCTGCATAGCACTGGCCTGCCTGCCTCCCTGCCTGCCTGGCTCCCTTGTCCTCCCACTCTCACACTTTGGCCCAAATAGCTTCACCATTCCTCAGGGGGCCACCGGCCGCCACATCCTGTTTCTGAGTGCAGAGGGAGATGAGACAGCTGCGCTGTCCACACCTTTAGGTGTCTACTCAGCTGCCTGCTAGGCAAAATGGCCGCCCTGGCAAACAGGGGGTGGGGGGTGCTTCACACAAACGTGGATCTGTGTGACCTATTAATTAGTCTAAGTTAATTTAGAGTTAACAGGTAAACTTTTAGCTAACAGAGCTTCATGGAATCATCCTTAATGCAAAAACATCCTTAATGTAGGGCTCTTCCTTTAGCAAATTTACCGCTTACTAATTTCACCAGGCTCGTCCCAGTTTCCTGTCCATGAATTACCCTGATGTATCATCTTAGCACCAGAAACCATAACGAAAGCAAAAGTTTGAAAAGAAGTACAGAGACGAACTGCAGGGAGTGTGAAGGAGGGGGTGGAGTGTGGGCAGAGTGTCTGGACCACATGACTTAGACTTGGCGGTCATGCTTTGCCCGTGAGAACTGGACCCACCCTGCCCTCCAGTGCTGATACAGACCCAGAGAAAACATTTGGTTTCGTCAGGTCTGCCTCAATGCCCATGCAGTCTTACCGCAGGACAAACCAGTTTTATGGTTTTTTGGCAAGTCCCACAGGAGATGTGTGGAGGGATTTTTTTATTATTATTGTTATAATTAATAACCAGCTGTGCTGATTATGCTACTTATGAGAAGAGGAAATGAGTCCCTTTTACATCTCAAAAACATTCATAAATATGAAATGTAAAAATGAGGTTACAGAATTGAATATAAATAATTTATTCAAAAACCATATCCAATTACTGTGATCTCTCAGTAATGAGATTGTCACATTATTTAATTAAAGGTCAGGCTATTGACAGAAAAAAACCCCATTAGACCATTCCATAAAAATGCCCTTGAGAGACTACATATCCTGCAGTCCCACAATTTTGCATAACCGCCTCTTGTCAAAGGAGCCCGAGATACAGGTCTCAATGTCTCTTCAGCAAACACACAGTAGTCTTGCGTATCGTGTACTAGCAGCTGATAGAGAGCTGGCAGTGAACTTAACACCACCGAACAAATGAGCTTTAACCAAATGACCCCTCTACGGCTGCAGGGTGAGCTGCTAAGACGGCAGAGAAAGGGAACAAGAGTGCACACTGACCTTAAACTTAAACGCACCACTTCTGATTCATTTAAAATGAAGATCTGCACAATGCTAGTTTAAATCTGTCCATTATTGACAACCAATTGGTGTGAATACTGGTGTTTGCTAACAATTCTTAAATCTAGTCTTAATGGGTCAAAGCTAACTTAACTGTGTTGTGAAGCCTCCAATTGAAGCAGTGGGAAAAGCCATGAAGCCATAAAGGATTGCCTGCCTTGTTGTGCAAAGTGCACTTTACTACAGTGGCCCACGCTAAAAAGATAGCTTTGGTCGCACACAGCATTCAGCAACCTTTAATTCTATTTGGGCCCTAACTCAGGCCTCCATGAGAACCGTGGCGGGGTCCTCCTTCATTTCCCCCTGGACTATTATTAACGCTTCCGAGGTAACGGGCCGCCTGCCAGACATTCACTAGCGAGCCTTCAGCCTTCGGCAATCAGCACATCATGACACTACACTACACTGCCTGCCTGCCATTACAGTGGCCACAGCACAGCACAGCACAGTACAGCAGAGCATGAGTGTAACACCATTGTGTTTTAATGTCAGTGTTTAAAGTCAGTGTTAATGTTACCATTACATTTACCATGTTACCAGTTACCATGACAGAGGTGTAAAGGAACACAGAATGAGCAGACTACCTTTTTTTTACATATAGGGAGATGCATGTGCTTTTGTTGTTTTTGTGTAGTTTTGTTAGGAAGGGAGCAGCACAGCACAGCACAGCACAGCACAGCACAGCACAGCACGAGTGCTCTGGGGTTTTAATGCAGTCAGTGTAAATGTTACCACTGGACTCGTGTTAGTTTGACCAAGCGACAGTATAATCTAAAGTGGCGGAGGGAAATGCAATGTTGTCTCAGCTTAATGAATTGAATTAATCATGAGAGTGGCCCCGAAGAGTGCAAAGAGAGTGGACTGCAACAGTGAAGAGAAGGCGAGCAGACTCATGGGATAATGAGTCAAAAGTGCACAAAGCATAGGAAGAAACAGGAAATGATCAAATAAATAACACTAAAATTACACTAAGGCCTGACACTGACTATACTGATGTACAGGACCCAAACAAATCACTTCTGAGGGGCAGTTCGGCATCATCAACATGGCTGAGGCAGAAAAGCCTCAGAAGGGCTTTCTCAGAAGTGGCTGTCATCGTTTCCATGTTGTGTGTCTAATGACCCAGGCGAGGTCCAACTTTAGCACAGGTTTCACCCCCATCCAAGGATCACGCCAGATCCTGATGAGATCACAGCCAGATCAGGGTGGGACTCTCCGGGACCGTGGGTCAACGGAGGACGCTAAACCCGGGTCAGACCCATTTCATAGGCTGCAGCGATGAGAGGATCCTGTTACCATGTCAATGCTAAGGGTAGGGTGGCGCAATGGCCGCCCAAAAGCTGCCTCTCAGACAGAGAGGCGCGGAAGGGTCAGACTGACTGACTGACTGAGGGGTTGCACAGGGGCCATCAGCAATCCCTGGAATGCAAATGTCTGGGCTGCAGTAATAGTTTGTTTGTTGTGCACTCCTTTACCATAGACATGGGTCACTGTTTGTCTGTCTATCTGTTAGTCAGTCAGTCAGGCTACCTCTGTCTGCCTGTGTCTGTCTGTCTGTCTAGCTACCTCTGTCTGTCAGCTTGTCTTTGTCTGTCTCTCAATTTAACTTTGCTTTATTGTCATTAAAAATGCATTGCATAAAATGCAATCATTGCATTGCCAAAGCATACACGGAATGATAGAAAAATACATACAGATGAGAAAAGAGAAAGAAAAAACATCCACTGTGGGTATGCACATGTATAATATAAGCACAATTTTGCTTCTGTTCTGTCGACTCATTCTCTCTCTCTGCCTGTCTGTCTGTCACACCAACATAAACAGACACAGAAATGGTGCCCTTAGGCAGAAAACCATGCAAAGCTTCTTTCCAGATTAAACCTGGTCCACACGGGGATAAGTGTTGCCGGGCAGATTAAAGTTTTGAGCAAACTCTTGTCCTTGGAGCTCTCGCTTCTCTTCTGTTCAATGCAGTTTAAGTTTTGCATGTTTCCACATGACAGACCTCTATTTATGGTCAATAAATAACCTCCTGACCCCCAAACTTGAGAACATTCTGACACTGTGAAGCAGCCGTCTTTGTGCTGAAAGGCTGGCCAACCAGCCCCAGAAATAGGCGTCTGGTTGCAATAAATCTCACATTCAGTGCTCATTCTCTTGCTTTCTCTTTCCCTCCTCCTTTCCCCTCTCTCTCTCACTCTCTCTTGCACTCTCTCTCTGTCTTTTTCTCTCTCTCTCTCTCTCTCTCTCCCTCCCTCCCTCCCTCTTGCAGCCACTAAGGGCCATTGTGTGGGCTAAGACAATCCCAAGGCATTTTGCACAGAGAATAGACTCCTGAAATCTGAGCGAAAGGCTGCAGCTCTGCCTCACAAACTCAACACAAAACCCTCGTTTCATGCACAGGGGTAGAGGAGAGGAGCCGAGAGGAGAGGAGCAGAGAGGAGAGGAGTGGAGAGGAGAGAAGAGTGGAGTGGAGTGGAAAGGAGCAGAGAGGAGAGGAGAAGAGCAGAGAGGAGCGGAGAGGAGTGGGGCAGAGAGGAGAGGAGAGTATAGGGGAGGGAAGAAGAGGAGAAGAGAGGAGAGGAGCAGAACAGAGAGGAGAGGAGAGGGGAAGGGGAAGAGAGGAGAAGAGAAGAGAGAACAGGAGAGGAGAGGAGAGGAGAGGAGAGGAGAGGAGAGAAGAGAAGAGGAGAGAAGAGGAGAGAAGAGGAGAGAAGAGGAGAGGAGCACACTCTGCTCACAAGACAGCCAGCTCCCATGGCGGCCATGCAGGGCAGTGCCTGCTGGCTGAATCCCCTCCAGACTGTCTGGCAATTACTCCATCCAGGCAGCAATTACTGCATCCCCCGTTGATCCTGGCACTGGCCACTCCAGTCCAGAGTTCAGTCCTTTTGTGGAACGCCTCACACTGCGGTGGTGCACAATGCAATGACGTCGTAAAGCTATGCAAGTTTTAAAAGTATCAAAGCACAGATTGTATCGGCCGTGCAGAGCTGACTACTACTCCTGTGTGTGTGTGTGTGTCGCAAGCAAGCATGAGAACGAGATGCTTGTCATTGCTCAACCCTGACGGGCGGAGTGAGTGACTGTCGGGCGGGCGGGCGAGGTGAGGTGATCCGTCCTGTCCGGCTACCTGAGCCACTGGCAGACACTCCCTCCCAACCTGATGACAACACCAGGCAGACAGACGCTGACACAACCACAACCACAAACACACACACACACACACACACACACACACACACACACACACACACACACACACACACACACACACACACACACACACACACACACACACACACACACACACACACACACACACACACACACACACACACACACACACACACACACACACACACGTTTGCGGTCCTCTTCAAACCACATAGCAAAACATTCCATACGTCCCAGTAACCATGACGTGTATTTACAGTACAGCAAATTTCACACATGAGAAGCTGTACAGCAGGGTGAAAAAGACTTTACTAAAAGACCAAAAGACGGTTTCCTTTGCTAGTGCATATGCATGATTGCACATTATAGACTATTGAAAAGAAACTGCCATCTTCCCACAGAGTTGAACTTGGCATGGAGATTTGAACTGGGGCATGCGATGCTGACGTTGTCCACTGAAGTAGTCAGTATGTAACGTAATACTCCCAAAACTGCACTTCTAGCTGTGTCCTTTTAGTTCCCTGACACAAAAAAGAGACCACATAATTACTCCCTGCAGTGTACCAGCACCAACGCTTAAAAGTGCATACCACTGGCAAAGAATGGCACCAGATCACATGAACCTCATAATCACTGCAAGCCAGTGCTAACCCAGCACAAACACACACACACACACACACACACACACACACACACACACACACACACACACACACCCAGAGTATGAAAAAGAAAATTTCCTATGAAAGTGGTCATGACGCACAGCACAGGGGAAACTAAGAAAACAAGATGGCGGACAAGCTGTGGTGGAATCAAGGATGGGAAAGTGTGGGTGGGGGGGGGCACAGACAGACCACAGAGACAGAGCATGGAGGGGGGGGGGGGGCATAGAGAGAGAGTAAGAGAGTGAGTGAGAGCATGGAGAGAGAGAAAGAGAGAGAGGGAGAGAGAAAGAGGGATAGAGAGAGAGTGAGAGAGAAAGAGAGGGAGAGACACACACTCACACAAAAAGAGGGAAAGAGGTGCTGGGCGGCTATGGTGGGAGAATAGGCGTGCATCTCATTTTGGCACGGTCACAGGCAGGCAGGGCTGGGTGGGGGTGCTGAGAGAGTGGTAGGGTGGGTGGGGGGCTAGGTCGGTGGGTGGGTGGGAGGGAGGGATAATGAATGACCTCATCCCGTAGCCCCTCTTTGTCACTCCCCCCTGTGTGGCCCGTCACCCTGAAACGGGTGATGTAAGCGTCGGGCTCGGGGCACAGCGAGAGAGCGAGGTGGGGAGGACACACCAACCCAGCCCTGGAGGCCCAGACACACTGGAGGCCCAGTGTAAACACACCAAGCTCGGCCAGCCGGTCAGAGTGTAGTGTGGACTTATTGTGTGTGTATGTGTGTGTGTGAGAGAGACAGAGAGAGAGAGAGAAAGAGAGAGAAAGAGAGAGAAAGAAAGAGAAAGAGAGAGAAAGAGAGAGAGAGAGAGAGAGAGTGATGAAACAACGAGTAAGAGAAAAAGAGAGAAAAAAACATGACAGAGAGAGGGGGAAAGAGAGAGAAAAAGAGTGTATGTGATTATGTGAATGTATGTAAGTGTGTGTGTGTGTGTGTGTGTGTGTGTGTGTAGTGTATAGGTTGGGTAGGGGTGCGTGTGTGTTTAAGTGTGTGGGCGTTTAGTTGGAAGTTCAAAACCTCCCCATCATCAATCTGAACATGGCCTGTTAGCTTGTTTTCCCATGTCGTCAGGAGAGGATGTGAATCACAGCGATATCGTTACCTCCTCACAAAGCAGCTCTGTGCTAGACATTTCAGCATACACCACACTGGACGTGCTCTTAACTGCACCACAGAGCAACCGGTCAGAGCCAGGGGTATGGACAGACACCCAAAAAGGTTCAGGCAGGGCCAGCCTCCAACTACTCCAACTGCTCTCCAAGTACTCATGGAGGTATGACTAAAAGAAACCATTTGTGACAGAATGGGGGTAAAAGAATAGATAAAGAGACAGTCAAGACTGATAAAAGTCAGAAAAGGAAAAAGAAGAAAAGAGTAACTGTGCAGTTTACAAAAAGAGAGAGACAGAGAGAGAGAGAGAGAGATAGACAGAGACAGAGAGGTACAGACAGAGAGAGTGAGAGAGACACAGAGAGAGAGAGAGAGAGAGAGAGAGAGAGAGAGAGCTGGAGAGAAAACAGGGTTTCTCTGGGTAAAAACAGACCTACGCATGCAGTTCATGTGTACAAGTAGAGCCACAGCCCTGCATACTCTTCGAGGAAACAGACGCATCGATCAGGTCTTGCTCTCGGTCGGTCGGTCGGTCGGTCGGTCGGTCGGTCTGTCTGTCTGTCTGTCTGTCTGTCTGTCTGTCTGTCTGTCTGTCTGTCTGTCTGTCTGTCTGTCTGTCTGTCTGTCTGTCTGTCTGTCTGTCTGTCTGTCTCAGCAGGTGTGTCTGTCTGTCTGTCTGTCTGTCTGTCTGTCTCTCTCTCAGCAGGTCTGTCTGTCTCTCTCTCTCAGCAGGTCTGTCTCTTACCAAGCAGAGCCCTGGGGGCACTTACCTACCTACTGTCTCTCTGCCAGGGGAGCATTACAGGAGCTTTGCCAGCCCACTGGGTAGGGCAGTGGCGGTAGCAGTGGCGGTGGCCTTGAAGCATAGAGCTGTGGGCTGGGCGGTGCCCGCTCTGAGAGCCAAGGCTGGTCTCGATGAGACACACATATTACTCATTTCTTAAATCACTAAAAAAGATACACCCAAACCCATCTGAGTACAATCAGGACAGTAACCAGGTTTCTATCATTCCAACGTGCTAATGCACATGGTAATTATTACGATAAGGAATCTTCACTTGGAGACAGTTGATGTACACATTGATTAATGTTGCTTACATATGAAACTGCTTAGCATTTTAAAGGCGCTATCTTAATGCAGTGCTAATCGAAGACAGCAGGAGGTTCGAAGGGCTTGACACTAAGCGTATGGTGCATGCACGCAGGCGCACACACACATATGCACACACACACACACACATGCGCACACACACACACACACACACACACACACACACACACACACACACACACACACACTCCTGAGAAATGAGACACGAGCTTGAGTGCTAATAGGAAATGACATGCATGCCATGGGCAGCCACCCGAAATGACAAAGTGACTAGGGGGAGCGGAGTTAGGGGTAGGGGTGTGTGTGTGTGTGTGTGTGTGTGTGTGTGTGTGTGTGTGTGTGTGTGTGTGTGTGTGTGTGTGTGTGTGTGACAGAGAGAGAGAGAGAGAGAGAGAGAGAGAGAGAGGGAGAGAGAGACAGAGAGAGAGAGATGTGGGGGAGGGGTGGGCGTAAGGGGACCCAGGGGAATTAATGACTTGAGTGGCACTCCATTCATAACTTCTAGCATTTTGTCACCAACGGATCTATTGTCCATGACAACCAGACAGCAACGGCCTTCCCTCTGTGACACCGCCATACCTTCCTAAACACTGATATTCATGCTTACCTCCTTTCCAAATTATTTCCTTCAACCTCTGATGTTAAAATGTTCAATGTCAATGTTATGCGAATGTGGTCTTCCCGAGGGGGTGGAACCTGAATGTGGCTGGGGGCCATGGTACTTGCTCAGCTTTTGATGCTATTTTTAGTGCTAGTGCTCTTGAACTGCTCCATGAATTATTCAGGGCAAACACTCATAACCTACATACCAAGTAAAGGCTTACTGCTAACTAACGAAGCTTACCCAGTCTTTGCTGTGTGTACTGTACTGCTTCTTGAGATTCTTGTTAACAAGAGGGAAAATATCTGCTGTAAGTTTGGCATCCAACAGCCGTAAATCTGTTATCTGTAACCTCCTCACTGTAAGAGGCCTCTGGGGAGGAGTTTAGAAATGCAGCAGCGAGCGACGGTGACCTGCCACCAAGCCAGCGAAATCACAGAGTGCACTGCACGCTCTCTCTCTCGCTCTCCAATCTCCAATCTTCGCTCCGCAAGCTGGCTGCCCCACACATCCCTACCTACACAAAAATGCAAACCCCGCGCCGACAGCCTGCCTCAAAAAAACCATAACTCCAGTTCCAAGCAGACGATTCACACCCAGCACAGCATGTTTATTGCAAATGCACTAAAGGCAACAATTAGAAAATAAAGGCATTCTGCTGTTGCTCCAGTCAAAACTGCAAACTGCACAGCATTGTGCTGCCGTGAAGGAATCTGAGCTACACAACTCCAAAGAAGGAGCTGATCAAAGCCTATTCATCCATTCAGAGGAGGATGACCTGGAGACAACAGGTCCTCTCGGTAGTGCTGATCTGCTCACCTAACGTGTAATTTGTGCTCAGTCCAACTGGCCCGACTCCTCATTAAAACACCGTTTGGCCACGCAGGACGGCCCATCCACAAGCAGGCACATGGTCTAATTACGGGCTCCAGACATTACGTACATACACATGCACACACACACACACAAAAACAGAGATAGATAGACACACACACACACACACACACACACACACACACACACACACACACACACACAGAAACAGAGATAGACACACACACAGAAACACAGAAACAGACACACACACACACACACAGGAGTGAAAACCTACTCATACACACACCCACCCACACGCACACAAAAGTGCATACACACACAGACACAAACAGACACACACACACACACACACCCCCAAGGCCGGGCACACACACACACTCCTCACTACAACTTACTTTAGCTTCTGAAACCAAAGGAAGTTCTGCAGTACTGTGGTCGCCACTTCCCTGTTAAAGCCTCGGCTGAGAGCTTTTTAAAGGCCCCTCCAGTGTTCCAGCAGCCTCTCCATGGAGTCAAAACAAAACATTCAAAATGGCCGCCGCCTATTTGTACTTCACCGTCTGCAGAGCAGAATGGGACGAGCTATGAGGTCACTGAGGCAGAGGGCATGAAAAAAAAGAAAACTCACTAGGCACTAGGCACTTTTGCCTTTCAGACTGACTGCTGGAAGATGTGAATGCTGCAGAAAGAACAAAATCTCACTGACCACCACACATTTGTTCTACTGAAAATCTTTCAATAACTTGTATTGTTGTTATCTTGCATGTTTTGCTCATGTCCTGTTTGAGACTTCATTAAAACTACTCTGTTGTTTTGACTCGTCAATGCCCTCATAGATGTCATTATATGTAGCCTAGCTACATTACCCTGCACACCAATAGGCTAGTGCATAAAGTTTTTGGTTTGGAGATGGTAATCAGCCACTGATTATGTTTTTTCCATGCAAACTCACATCTCAGGGCCTATTTTCTGTGTGTGACTGGTACCGGCACAGAGCTGCCATGACTCTGTCCTTTCCCTGCTCTTTACTCGGTCTAATATTAGGAGGTGGGTCTGCTGACTGCTGCTGTGGTGGTTTTTTTTTTCTTCCTCCTTCCTGGGCTCCTGGCTCTCTCTGCAGCTCCTGCTTCCAGGGTTTCGGGGGGGTGGGAGCGGGGGGGGGGGGGGGGGGGGGATCACGTGAAGTCGCTGCTCCACCACTCCTCCGCTCCTCCATTCTCCCGTGTGTGAGCCAGCAAGTGGAAAGTGGGGTACAGCTGTCAGGGGGCTAAAATTAGGCACGCCGATATGACAACATGGGCCAGGCAGCTAAGTAGCACACACTGCACAGCCCTCCACTGTACCGCGCCGCACCTCATAGCGAGAGGAGATATAGCAGAGGGGAACAGCTGAAAGAGAGAGAAATACTGTAGACAGAGAGGAATGAGGGAGTGGAGAGGAAAGAGAAGGAAAAGGGAGGAAGGAGCAGAGATAGAGATAGAGAGAAAGGGAGACAGAAGCAGAGAGGGGTGAGGGATAAGACAGGTGAGAAAGAAAGAAAAACAAAGAACGAAAGAAAGAAAGAAAGAGAGAGAGAGAGAGAAAGAAAGAGAAAGAGTGAGAGATAAAGAGAGAAAGGAAAGGATAAAAAAGAAAGAAAGAAAGAAAGAAAGAAAGAATAGAGGAGATAATAGCAAGCACAAAGACAGAGCAAGGGAGGGGAAGGGAAGGGAGGGGAAGGGAGGGGAGGGGAGGGGAAAAGGAGCTTTGTAAACAGCTGACAAATGCTTTTCTGGCTTTCTTGGGATTTGAGAGGCGAGGGCAGGCATGAGGCAGCATGTGGCGTGTGTGAGTGTTCAGCATGTGTCTGTGTGTAATCCTAAACACGGCAGCACCAGCCAACACCAGCCGAGGTGGGCACATGGGGCCCTGCCTGCCAATGCTAATCTGGGCCACCTAGTTAACCTAGTGTGAGAGGGGCATGCTGGGAGTATGAACATTCTAAATAATGTTGGCATCCATGGAACATAATGTGAAATTCTAGAATTTTACATTGCTGAAGAGCCTATCCTTGGTTTATCCTTTAACGTCCAAAAATCACAAACACACACACACACATACACAATAGTAGGGTAAAACTAACCTGTCTCACAACGGTCTAATCCCAGCTCACGTTCCCTATTAGTGGATGAACCATCCAACGCTTGGTGAATTCTGCTTCACAATGATACCTTAAAAGTAACTGGAAACTGGAACATGGAACATAATGTGGAAGTCTAGAATTTTACATTGTTGAAGAGCCTATCCTTGGCCTATCCCTTTTAACATCAAAAAAGTCACAACCTTAAAGGTTAACTGGAAAGCGCACCCTTGCAACCTGCTCATAGGGAGTGAGGCAGCTCGAAGAGAAAGGTTTAATTAAAGTATTGATCCACTTCAATCACCAGCGCTCTTCCATAATTTCCAATGGAACTTAATTAGCACTAATCATTAGCAGAGTCAGAGCGTCCTTAAATGGCTATATTAGTTTAGCTTGTGTGCATGTGTGAAGTGACAGGCTGGGACACAGGCTAGCTACGGGTTAGCTTGTGTGAAACTGGCAGAGACGTTCCAAATGTTAAACAAGCTCTGAAGAGGTAAACAGGCCTGTGGGTCTTAAATCTCTTACATTCTCAAGGAGAAGAAGAAGAGCAGAGAGAACGGGAACAAATGCTCCCCTAAGAGGATGCTTTGGAAATCAGCAAAGTCACCGTGTCCGGCCTGTACTGCTTAACTGGGCTTCCCACAAATCCCTTTTCTTGTGCATTTCAGGGCTCTTAAACCAGCGTGACTAATTACAGATGTAATGGATGGTGAACCGTCCTTAAATATGCATGTGATCACTCTGCTTTAAGTGGCAAATTAACATATGGGTATTTAAAGAACTGATATGCACTACCCCCCATTCTCTCTGTTGAGGCAGTTCACTAGTCTACTACCACCTCAATCTCACTCCTTCCTACTATCGTTAGTCAATGCCCTCTGTGCTTAAAGGTTACCTCTAAAATGTACTCAGGGCTCTCTACTGTCTCAGTCAATAGTGATATTTTCCTGGTTGTTGCCTTGTTCCGCAGTTCCTTAAAGCTACATAAAAAGGTACATGAATTGAAACTTTTATGGTCAGATAACACAGCAGACTAATTTTACAGAATCACAGAAGTCACTGCGGTGCTATTGATAAATACCTCTATGTAACAACTCAAAAGGATCTTTACAGGATGACCTGACAAACAATCCCAAAGCAGTCCCAGGAGGGCACTCAAACATGTATTAGATTTGTTAGCGAATTTCGCAGCGGCACGAGTCCTTGCTCAGTCCTTGCTTTCAAACGGATGAACAGGAGAAAATTGATTAAATAAGCTACGACCTTACAGGAACATTTTCATTTTGCAGCCCCAAATTGGCTCCTTAACAAGCAGTTTGCAGTAGAGCAAGAGTTACACTGCTTTCTCACTGGCTGAACAATACAACCTGAAATTAAAGCTGAATTGCGTTTAAAATGATAATCTATATAGGTGGGAGATGGTTATGTGGTAAGCAGGGCAATAGGCATACAGTGTCCTGGTCTTGCAAAGACAAACACTATCACTTTGCCTATGGAAAACATCTAATAACAAGAACACTGACTTGATTTGACTCACACTGATGGTAGGTTGGAACCGTTAAGTGTGTTTCTACAAGTGAAACATGTTAAATCAATTCAACACGTTGTGGTGGATTTCACACCAGCAGTGCAGATTCACACAGAAAACAGCAAATCCCAGAAAGATGTTTACTCAAACTTGGCTCTTGCCAGACACAGAAAAAGATTTGTATTCTCATGACGAGAGTGCTAGAGTCTGACCCTATTACCCTGACAGGGCTCCAATCTCTCCCTTTAACCCCCCTGTGCCACCTTCCAGAGCCTTTCAAAGACAGCTCTGTGTTTGTCTTTCCACTTCACAGATCAAGAAAATGTGTTCGTGTGAGAGAGAAAGAAAGAAAGAAAGAAAAACAGAGGGAAAAAAGGGGGTCAGAGAGACACAGAGACAAAGAGAGAGAAATGAGAGGGAGGGGGGTGAGACAAAACAACAGAGAGAGAAAACCGAACGAAAGAGAAAACGCAAGAAGAACACAGACACAGAGTGTGTGTGTGTGTGTGTGTGTGTGTGTGTGTGTGTGTGCGCGTGTGTGTGTGCGTGAGAGAGAGAGAGAGAGAGAGAGAGAGAGAGAGAGAGAAAACCATGAGGAGAAGGAGGAGGAGGAGAGAGGGAGAGAGGGATAGAGAGAGAGAGAGAGAGAGAGAGAGAGAGAGAACTATGAGCATGAGGAGAGAGAGGCCTTCCACCGTTTCTCCTGTGAGAGGCCAGCCGGAGCATCTCTGTCTCTCTCCCTGCTCTGCTCTGCTCTCCTTTGCTCTCCTCTGCTCTGCTCTCCCCTCCTCTCCTCTCCTCTCCCCTCTCTCCTCTCCCCTCTCCCCTCTCCCCTCTCCCCTCTCCTCTCCTCTCCTCTCCTCTCCTCTCCTCTCCTGCGACGTCTACCATCTGTGCTGCACGCAGGAGTCCAGTGCTGACGTGATGCTATCTGCATGTGTGCGAAGCCCCCAAGGCTAGCGACTCCATGCTCCGTACGTCGTCACCGCGCTCCTTCTGTCCCTTCCACCCCAACGCGGGACCTGGATTAGCACTCGACAGACACGCTTTGCATTCTGGGCCTTCACGTTCCTCTCCTCACACATGCACAAGCACAGAGCACAGAGCACACACACACACACACACACACACACACACACACACACACACCCACACACACGGGACAAGGGGGGCCTTTGAAGCCAGTGAGGTGACCCTGCTTAATGTGTGCAGGTCCTCTTCTGTTATCGCAGGAAAACCCACCGCTTTGGCAGAGCCACTCTAAAGACCTGCAAATTGCAAACTGTGTATCTTGTGCTGTTTCCTGATTCAAATTTAAGTGCTCTGTTAACTGAAAAGGCCTTGGCTTCAGCAGGCCTATGTGTCAAGGGCAATATCTCAACTGCTGACAGGAATTTTCTGTTACTTTTTTTTCCTTCTCAATTTCAGTAATCCTTCAGCAATACCAACTTCCATCCTTTCCCCCCTCTTAAAACTACACCAGATTAATATGTTTGGAGCTGAGGCTTAAGCGACTTGATTAGGTTGACAAAGTGCATATGGAATTAACTGGATTACCCCCGAAACGTTTGCACGGGCTGTCAACAGAGGAAGCAGAGTGGCAGAGAAATAAGATTAGAAGAGCAACGCAGACTTTTGAGATTAAGGGTTTGAGCTACTCATCTTCACACAGCTCGTGTCCCCACTGCTGCAAAATGAAAAAGAGATTTTTTTTCCCCCTTCCATTCATTTTCTGCTTCCAAATTCAATTGCTCCAGAGAAATATAATTATTCTAAACTGGATATTTCTTACATAAAACACCATTTTATTTTTTATTTTTGGCAGGCTTTGGGAATATGGGAATCTGTGTCATGCATTCTCCACTTGAACAGCTGTTATACTGTGCTTGCCATTCACAAAACATGAGATCATCTCTGTACAGCTCCAACCTACAAAAACATCTATATACATACAGACTTGGTCTGCATGGCTGCATACTTACAGACAATGGATACGCATCCATACAGACACTGATTGCACAAATACATACCAACAAGCTTAGGCTAAACATATATGGACATGCATGCATACAGACCATTGCTAACATGGCTACATATTTGCAGTCATGCATATAATACAGACTTGTCTTGTCTTGCACTTTAATTTTGTATGTTTAATGTCTTTTCATTTGAATGTTTAATGTTTTTCTTTAATGTTTGTCCTCTCTTGTCTATGCATGGGACAGTAAGAAATGTAATTTTGATACCTTGTATGCCTAGCACATGTAAAGAATTGACAATAAAGCTGACTTGACTTGACTTGAGACTTCTGTAGAAACACAGTCTTACATAGCTACAAACACACCCATACAAAAAAACACAGCTGGTTAGGGAAAATCAACACAAGTGCAACGACTGCTAATCATGCTGCCAATTGCCTTACTGTGCTAGCTGAGCTAGCTAAAGATGCTAATTTGTCTTGAGCTCTGGTGGTATGATTCATATCACATCTCACTCACACGCACACACACACGTACACTCACACACAGACGCACACACACAGATGCACACACACAGATGCACACACACACACACTATGAGATACAGTAGCTGTCTTGCCTGGGGTATTATAGCCATGATCTTTTACTCTGTTTCTCTCTCCACCGCGCTCCCTCCCTCTCTCCCCTGTCTCATTAGTGGAGGGGAACAGTGTGCCTTTCAGCATTGCCTATCTTGGAAGACCTTGGTTTCCTGCCCAGTAGCACCTTACAAAGCCACTAATGTTGCCACCAACCCCCTCCTCACCACACACACACACACACACACACACGGAGGCTGGCTCACATTCTCTGATGGTTACGCAACAGCTCAGCTCCTCAGTCTGGGGCTGCTGGGCTCAGTAGCATTGTTCTGCTGGGCATCACAGCGCTGGGCTCAATAATATTGTTCTGCTGGGCTCAGGAACATTGTTCTGGTTCTGATGGGCATCACAGGACAGGGCAGGGGCTGGTGTGGGGCTGTCTGTTACACAACACGCCACGCATATGCGCGCACACACACACACTCAAACACCAGGTAGTCAGTTACACTCACACATATATTCTCTCTTTCACACTCACACACACACACACACACACACACACACACACCAGGCAGTCAGTGAAACACACACACACACACACACACACACACACATACACACCCAGCAGTCAGTCTGTTTTCCATCTCCACCTCATGCCTGCCCTGATAGACATGCTCAGACAAGCGAAGTGACGCAGCGCCCACCTCCTCCTCCTCCTCCTCCTCCTCCTCTTCACATCTCCACTCATGAGCGGGCAACCAGCAGCGCTAACCGGGCTGGCCACACTCACACACACACACACACACACACAAACACGCACACACACTCTCTCTCTCTCTCTCTCTCACTCACACACACTGACATACACTCACACACACACACACAGACACACAAAGGCAACCAGCAGCGCTAACTGGGCCGGACACAGCCCCGGCCTAAGATGGAAACTGTGCCATTAATACAGCACAAATATATTGATCCCAGCACGCAGGGGGGCTGATCAATACACACTGGTATAAAAACCCACTGAGCCGTTCAGACTAAAAGCAAACAGTGCTCTGCTGCTGTTCAGCTCATCCAGGGGGAGTTTTCAGAAAGATTTAAGCATTTTAGATCTCCCAGATATATACAAATAAAAAGGTTGATATTGGCAATGTTAAGCTCATCTGCTCTGTTGCAAAGTGCCCTCCGGCTGAACACTGGCCAATGGTTTAGAAGGTGCTGCTGCAATCAAAACATCGCTACACCCCATCACCCTGACCCTCTCCACAGCCAAAGCAACACTGTATAGTAGCAGAACACGCACTGGCAATCTTCAGGATCCCACACAAAAGGGATGGTCAACAAGTTACCTTTCCCGATTTCATGTGGATACTTCTCTGCATTTTTTCACTGTTCTAACATTCTTGTAGAAAAGGCATCCTGAGTGGCCTGCCACTAAATTCAATTGCACACATTCTTATGCTTATCAAATCAGCTTTTCTGTGCATCATCGCTTCTTTAAGAGCACAAAGAGCTCATTTCAACAAATCACTTGTGATGGCTGGCCTGGAAAATAAACAGGGGGAGGAGCAAATTGATTTTTAAAAATGCTTTATTGATTGATTGCGGTCACAAGGCATTGAGATAGATTAAAGGGTTTAGGGAGGGTGGCTGGTAAAAAGAAAAGGGGGACAAGAGTGGCTTTGGGTGCAGACAGAGGTGGGGCACAAAAGAAAGAAAAATTAAGGGAAAGACAATTGAATTTTCAAGGATCTCGCACCATGGATCAGTTCTACCTCTGTTCTTAAAACAGGTAATTCCACTAACTTGTTTTTGCTGAACAGAGGTGCTAAATGGAGTCAGATGATCTTGTAATTGTTTGGGACAAATAAGTGGTAGAATTTTTAGCCTCCATAGCTGGATTTCCCCAATCGCTCGGTGCAGGCCAGGGCACTCAAAGTACACTGTGGCCGAATTCGAAACGTTAACTCGTTCACTATGTAGTGCACTTATATAGGGCACATAACAATGTAACACACACCCCTATGTAGTGACTAAGCTATATAGTACATGAGCGGACATTTCGGGCACGGCAGATTTTGTGCACCAGTAGAAAACATATACTTATGTCTTGAATCTGAAAAACATTGTATTTTATTTTTCAATAACGAAGGGTTCGGTGAATATGCATATGACACTGGTGGGGTTCAGTGCCTCCAACAAGGTTAAGAATCACTGCCCAATGTAGTGAGTGAACTATATAGTGGACGAGCGAACATTTCGCACAGGGCCTACTACCCACTTATACAGGGCACATAACAATGTAAGTCACACCCCTATGTAGTGAACTATATAGTGAACGAGTTAACATTTCGAATTCAGCCACAGTGTACTTAAGGTGCCCTGGCCTGCAGCAAGCAATGGGGAAATCCAGCTATGAAGGCTAAAAATTCTACCACTTATTAGCAAACATTTCAGACAGGGCCTGTGAGACATACCCAGCTCCAGACCTGAACCGAGCCAGGCCAGCTCAGCAGTGGCCCAGAGTCAGCTAGTTTATATAGGGCACATAACAATGTAACTCACACCCTATGTAGCGAGTTAACTATATATTGAACGAGCGAACATATCGGACATGGCCTGTGAGACATATCCAACCCGAGCTCCAGACTGGACCGAGCCAGGCCAGGCCAGACCAACAGCAGCCCAAAGTCAGCTAGTTTCTAAGCGACATCTGTGTGCCTTGTGCCTGAATGCCCACAGGGAGAGGGGATTAGGAGGAGCTCTTCAGAAAGTCCCAGATGAGCACATTTCTACAGCTCTGCTCTGCTCCACACAAAAGGCACACAGCCAGGCCGCAGAGAGAGAGAGAGAGAGGGCCCAGAGAGGGCCCACGCACACGGGAGAGAAAGCTTTATCTTCTCTTCTCCAGTGTTAAACAGGGGGATGAAGTTCCCGTTTAAAAAAGACAATATAACACCCTGAGGATTAGCCCTCCTTTGAGATAGCAGCGCTGTTCGATTTGGAAACTTGTGAGCTGGCTGGGCTGGGTCTGTCTTCTTTCTTGTGAGGACCTGACAAGCTGGACTGCTTGCACAAATAAAAAAAAGTCTTGCTGCTTTAAGACAAGGTTGAGCTCTGCTCTCCCGTGTGACAATGGAGCATGGCACTGAGTCAGCGGCAGCATTGTCTCAGGACCTCATTCTCAGCCACTTCATGTATTTGTCTCTGCGACAGACAAAAAACCTCAAGCCGCCATTCTTATACAGGCACAGCATGTGAGGAACAGTAGGTCGTTTTTTAGCAGGGACACAAACACAAAGCAACCCATGTCAAATGTTAAGGACACTTTAACTAAACAGGTAGATGGCTTAATGAACAGCAACCAAGTCTGGGTGACTTAGAGAAGAATAGAAGAACATTCTGGAAAGGGAGAGAGGACAGGACACATTCCAGAAATATAGACCTGGACAAGCATGTCTTCCATCATACTTGAGGTTTCGTGAACTAGGCTTTCCAAACACAGTGTGACTCACAAGAAGAATCTGACTGAGCTGACTCGCTGGTTATGCATCTCAGTCATGCATCACATGACAACGTGTGGCCATGCCCTTACGAGCGTCAGAGAGTTTTGGTTACCAAGTCAATCCCAACCACAGAGTGAAACTCATCATCTGTCTCCCAGTGCAGATGTGGCTATGACACCTAACAGAGCCATGCACCAAACCAATACTCCTGTGAAAATGATGCATGGAGAAGGCATTGACAACTGGTCCTGTTGCTTTACTAGCCACCAAAAGACTAAGGAGGTATTGACACACTTGAGTATCACAATATTGTGAGATACTTTGGGAGTATTGGGTTACTGTATCAATTCCCACAAACACTGCACTGTTTCTTCTTCATGTCATCATCACTTAAAGGATTCCTTTGGTCAGATTGTGCACAGAAGAGATACAAGGGTACAGGATACAAGGATACAGGGATACACAAATATTTTATTGTCACATGCATAGACATACTGGGTAGAGTAGGACATGCAGTGAAATTAGTGATTGTTTGTGAAATTCTATGACTGTGAATGTTCAGGGGCTGGTAATGAACCCAGATCCAAATTCTATGGTTCACTCTCGGAAAAGAAGGTACATAATTGTACTTTTACTTGTCACACCGGCAGTACCTTAAGATATAGATGTGTACCCCTACAGTCAGAAATAGTGGGACAGTAGGGGTACAAATCTCTATCTTTAGGTACAATCAGCATTATTGTACCCCCAAAGGCTAATATTTGGACCCTAAATTGCTAATGTGTACCTGTTCAGCCCTGGAGAAGGTACAAACTGGTTGTAAAACAGTGGTTAAAAGCTACAATTATGTGCCTTTGAGGGTATTGCAGGTGTGACAATTACAGTTCTGTACCTTCTTCTCTGAGAGTGGTCCAATGTATAAAGAGAAACTTTCTTTGCTCAAATTTTGCACATAAATTGGAGTACTCTGTACTATGACAGTTTTGCTGAAGTTTTATATCAAAAGGAAAAGCAATATTTTATTTTATGGTACACTGAATTAGAAACACTTGGTCATGATATTTTCTCTTGCCAGAATCTTAAAAAGAAAAAAGACAACCCTGCAAACATCCTGCATAATTAAAGGTACAATACAACGAAAGGTAAGATACAATGTCTGTTTACAATGTATACAATGTCTGTATAATGCAAATAACCACCAGTTTAGCTACTGTTATTTCACTGAATTTCATGTGGTCCATGGTAGCTTTAACTGGACAACTTTAACTGAACACCCAGACTACTGCATGAGCAGTCTGGTCGTAAAAGGTAGCAGACCACTACAACAGCACAATTTCTGCTATTATTTCTAAATGTCTACTTTGAAACTGTCTACTCAGTGGCATTTCTGAACGCCCTTTTGCCCACCACTTTAAGACATCTCGAACTAAGTACTGTGGTCATACTGCATGAGGTTTCTGGGCTAATTTTAATGAAGCGAGACAATTATGACACCGCACAAAGCAAGTCTGTCCAGCCGTCCCTCTCACAGAAATGTTTCAGCTGAAGTGATAACTGTCTTCTGGTCAGACAGCGGGATTATTCCCCTGCCACTTGCATTGTAAGGTGGTGTGCTTCTATTGTTATGAAACACCAACAACATCACCGGAGGAGGGGGGTGCCACCACAGTATTTCCCACCGCCGAGGGTGGGGTCCGGTTGTCATCCAGGGGGACCTGGAGCCAAAACAACCCCCCCACCTTCCACCGGCGAGAGGAAGGAAGCCCAATCTTCTGTTGTCGGCGGAGGAGGAGGAGGCCTCACACAGCAAACCCTCTATTTACAGAGCGGGGTGTGGGCCCGTGCACCACACTGAGAGCGATGGTGATCAGGGAATATAGGTTTCCTCCTCTCAATGTCTTTCTTAAAAATCCCACTGCAGAACTCGAGCCTTTGAAGGGCTGCAAGGGCCCTTCTGTTCGGACAAATAAAGACTCTCATGCACATTTTTCTTCATTGACACCAAATGTTTACCTCCCGAGCTGGTAAAAAAAGGCCATTCCTGTGACTTTTATGTTACAATTACAGTGAATTTCAAGAAAGCAGGCTTGAAGTATGGTAGCCAAGCATGGCAATAAAGCCAGACCTAGACCTATCCAGAGTGCTTTCTAACTAAGTCCTGATAACTTATCAGCATCTGGCCAACAGTCACTACAGTCCAACAGGGCCAGATGAGATGAGAAAGCCTTTAGTTTGTCGGTCAAAAGTGCACTTTCAGGGCTTTTCTGCACAAAGGCTGGGGAGATGCCAGAACATAACACTCAGAACAAATATAACAAATAACAAAGACTAGCCATTGTGCGTCACTGATATTCACCTATGATTATTACAGGACCACGGATAACGGATGACCATATGCAAATAGCCTTCAGAGTCATTCGTGAGCGCCATATCTTCTTCAGTGCAAAAAGATGCAATGAAAACCTCCAATACTGGTAGGACTAATTCAGACGTGCAGCACAGTGGTTATGTACTGTATGGCTCTGTAACCCTCACATTTTGGTCAAAAGCACGACTCAGAGCTCGTTTCCTCTATTGCAGATTAGTTCAGTTCAAGTCCCATGCGCATTGAGTACTGCTTGTGGGATGGGTTTGCGCACCACTATGGATACAGCCGCAACATGGACCTCCAGCGTATGGTGCCAAATAATGCATGTCACTGCGCAGATTCATTTAATATGGTATAGGGGACTCTATACAACGCAACCACGTGATGCTGGTTACAATATCGTTCATGCGTGGATCCGCTGTCACCAGCCACGACACCAAACCTGTTACTGACTGAATGCAGTAAACATGAACCCTGTGTGTGTAAGAGAGGAGGAAGGGGGGTGTCAGGATTAACCCGTCGAGCACTGATCATTCAAATTTTAACTATTGACAGGCTACAATTAAATATATTCACGTAGTGATATGGCAAAAGCAAGCTGCACGACGTTCCTGGTGAAAGGCACCTACAGATAGCTTGAAATGTGTCATTCAGACAAGATGGATGGAACAAGACGTCAAATCATTCCGCCTTGGATCAAAACATGAATATGAACACCAAAGGAGGGGTGACTGGCACACTGATTGCCCACTGCTTGCTGTGCAAGGAGCGAGAGATTTCAGCCTGTTAGTTTATTATGATGTGGCACGTCAGCAAACACAGGTCTGTTATTCAGTAGGTCATCGGTTGCCTGATGCTTTACAATAACGTTACAAATAATAAAACCACACACAGCTGTACCGCCTTTGTCACCGTGGTCCATTGTAACATTTCCTTTTTAATCCGGAGTAGGCTACCAGCAGCAACAATTCTAAAACTCAACACACACACGCACACACACAATCACAAGCACACGCACAGGCACAGGCACACACAAGTATGGTGGCAAACTTGTTCCGAGCATTACGTGAAACATTGTAGCATTACTTTTATAATAACTCCTATGCAACCGATTTTATATTAACTCGTGTTGTAAAATCTATGCTATAACAATAGATCACCCACGTGAGGAAATACGGGACTAGCACATCTGTTGAGGACTGTCTTGCGACGAATATAGTACAGCATGACCCAATATTAAATATAACCTACATCTGAGTGAATTTATGAGAGTGTGCAGTTCTCAAATTTGATTGGTTGAAGGACAGCATTCGTGATTCGGTCTAGCCTACCTCTTCCGAAATGAGGTTGCCAACAATTGAACACGGTCAAATCCCAAATTGAGCACTCGCCGACACCCAACCAAACCACACAATAACTACAACATAAAGATGAGTTAAATGCGACACGTTTTGTAGGACTTACACGTAGCTGTCGGCAACCCATTTTCTCCCAAATCGTTGATGAGATTTTTGCATTCCATTTCGGTTATTTTATCATGCGCTCGTGGTGTCTTCCTCCCCTCAGCTCGTGTAGCTACTCATTCCTCTGGCAATGCAGGGGAAAAACTTGGTTTAGTCACTCCAGTTGCTCGAGACCAAGTCTTCCCCTGCCACAAAATACAAAGCTCTGGAGACGAGAAAAAGCTGGCGAAAATAGCTGGTGTCGCCAAGGAAACCGATCGTAAAATTATACAAAAAAATAAACAAATTAAAGACAGTTTCTTTACAAAAGAAAACGACACAGAATATATCCCGCCGAGAATAATACCGCTTCCGTTACCGAGGGGAACTTTTCCTCGGTGTGACGGGTTAGTGGCACTGGCAAAACTTCCTATGAAACGTGGTGATTCCAACTCAGCGGCACAACAGCTGATGGTATGTTACTCACACGGACGGTCCCAACTCGGCCTCCTCAATAGGTCATACCATCTGCAAAAGGGTTTTCATGTTGATAAAATTGAATGCAATCGATCCCTTTCTTGCGCTGCCATAGTGTTCATATGATAGTGAAATCACTAAAAAGAATTTAATCAACCAGCCTTCTGTTGTGTACTAGGAAAAGAAAAAGTAAAAGCAGTTGAACAACTGAAGTTACACAATCGCCCTTTTCTTTGGAATGGTACCGTCTTCCCGTGGTCTCTGCACTGCATGTTCAGACGGGGCGCATTTTTAACTATTTTAAACCATATTTTAGGCCTGTCTAATAGACAGCTCAACCAAATTAATTTAACCAAATGTGAAGTTGGCGTTTTTGAACTATGGATTTTCATGCCCTTCATGGGGAACTCGGTTTTAAGACTCCTACAGTTGGACCTATTTCTAGATTTCTTGGTTCCTTTTGTGGAAAAAAAGAGATCTATAATTTGGGCTTTAAATCTCTATGCCATGCTATGGCCAATAAAGAGTTGTCCTGTTATTTTTGTCTTCATGAACTCAGCCAGTGGTCATTATCCTTGATGCATTTCTTACCCATGCATCAACAGCGAGCCTGCTGCCCACTGCATTGCCCAAAAAATTCCACAGGGGATTAGTTACCACCACCCCCTCCACCCACTGATACAGTAACATACATGCGTGCAAATGCTGTACCATTATTCAGTGTTAATGCCAACACGCAGACACCAATGGCATGCTTTGGGCACATAGACAGACTGGCCCGGCAGATTAGGACGGTTAGCAGAGCCAAAGTAAAAAGACGGCTAGATTGGCAGGAAAGACAGATAATGGTAAGAGACACAGGAACTTTTTTATCCAACCGTAAAGCCCTTGCGCTTTGACCCTAACGCAGGCGATACTCTCCCCCCCAATTAGGAATCTCATCAAAGCATGCGAAAGATGCTGAAGTCAACAGTTCGCGTCTTCTGGATTAGGGGCAAGCCTGTCGTGAGTGGGGGTTGGTGGTTGTGGTGGGTGGGTGAAGGGGGGTTGCAGCTTTGGGGATACACTGGTGGGGGATGCTGGTGGATTGGGATGAGGGGTGGGGTGAGGGATGAGGGGTGGGGGGACTCCAGTCTGCGGTAGAGTGGATTGGATTTGGCCCCATTCCAAGGGCGTATCAGAGGCCGATCTGTTTCCATAGCGAGGTCTGCGGGGGTATCAGCACTGAAAGCTTCCCACTGATCATCTCCATATTTGTGAACAGCCACAGTGTCAGGATCACATGTGAAGCTATTCATAGCTGTCCAAATGTTTCCCTAAATTTTACAGCGTAAAAAACGGATGTCTTCTTTAAATGACACAGAATGTTATAAGGGGTTGCGTTTTTGTGAATGGCAGCAGCATTTGTGTACAGCTGGTCATTCACAGAAAAAAAAGAATATTATAATGTTTTATATTTATTTTTTATTTTTGGCAATGCAATGTAACATGTCAGGCAGTCTACTAACATGTCAGTGGCACAATGCAACTTGTCTCTGTGTCTGTTGATCTGTTTCCTCATGTTTTTGTTCTGAGACTTCAGAGTGTCTGAGATTCCTGGAGCCTCTTTGCCACCTGTGGCACCGAAGAGAGCGAACATCTGCTGAGAAGGGGGGGTACGGGCTGGGGGGTTGGACGAGGACAGGGTTGGGGTCAGGGTGGGTGGGGGGAGTGGCACGCTTGAGGGGGACCCCCCCCCCTCCCCAAAAAACGGCGCCCCAGTATGGCTCCTTTGTGCAGCTGTTGGGCTGTGTTAGCACAGAGCCCTGGGGGCCACCTGTCACTGCGGCCACTGGACAAGAGGAGGGTGGGGGGGGGATAGGGGGAGCAGCAGGACAGGGTGGGGTGGGTGTGTATGTGGGGGTGTGTATGTGTGTGTGTGTTTGTCGGGGGGGGTCGATGGGGTGGGGTGTGTGTGGATGAGTACCTTCATATTTTATCCACCACTCACACACACACACACACGCACACACGCGCACACACACACACACACACACACACACACACACACACACACACACACACACACACACATACACACACAATATCTATCGATCTATCTATCTATCTATCTATCTATCTATCTATCTATCTATCTATCTATCTATCTAATGTGGTTGCTGGCCAATACAAAATAGGCAGAGTGTAGGTGGGGTTTGTATTCATGTCCATCTATTTTTGTCAACCAAATGATATTGTATAGAGAAAGAGAGAAAGTCAGGTATAGTCATATTAACTTATGCACACATACAATAACATGTGAGTGCTATATGAAGAAATGTTCACGTGTAGTCATAAATGTAAATACCACATGTTATTATTTAACAGACCATTTGTTTAAAGTAAACAGTTTATATTTAATGGGAGCAATTTCCATTTACTGGAAATAAACTCCCCAGATGTGTTGGAGGTATTAAAAAAATATGACTTTAGAAGTGATTGCGGTGCAATTGCCTAGAGATGGAAAAACAATTACAAATTAATTTGCCCATTTTCATCCTCAGTTCAGGGTGAGTTCATCCACAGCAGGGAGGCCAGAGAAATATGAAGATAATTCTCTTTCTCTGCACCCCAGCAGCACCACAGTCAC
>CM059277.1:5993001-6000501 GCA_030347295.1 Setipinna tenuifilis
CACACACCTCACCCCACCTCACCTCACCTCCCCTCACCTCCCACCAGTAGGCCAGGAGGACAAATCAATGGAGGTTTTCACAGAGGGGTGAAGAGATTTTCATTTGACCCCAGTGACTTGCCGTAGTCTCAGCTCCCTTCCTGTTGCTGCCTTCTCATGGCCTCATCATGGGATGACAATGTGTTACGTCACCTTCCTTCCCTCCTGCAGGACTTTGGTTTGGCGTTCAATCAAAGGAGGGTGATGACAGAGGGGTGCCTGGGTGTGTCTCGTAGTGTGTGTGTGTGTGTGTGTGTGTGTGTGAGATCAGCTGTGGTACATACTGAAGACTGGGAGGGGTCCAGTGAGGAGCAGAGCCAGCAGGGTCACATTCCACAGGCAGCTGGCTGGCAGGCCGAGGGGAACGCTTGGGTCAACTCTTAACTGTTTATCAGCTAAAGCTACACACACACACACACACATACACACACACACACACAAGAGAGAGAGAGAGAGACATATACAAAACATATACAAAAAACACACACTACTGATCACTCACACACATACACACACACACACACACACACACATGAAAGTAATAGCGAGATAGAGAGAGAGAGAGAGAGAGAGAGAGAGAGAGAAACATATACAAAAAATCACTCACTACTGATCACACACACACACACACACACACACACACACACACACACAGAGGCATGCATACTCGTCTCCTCCCAGATAGCATAGCACACTGGCTGCATGTGTGAAGCCATCATGATGTGAAGAGAGCTCTTCTCTGTGTAGTCCAGCTCCCTCACCTGGTGGCTGGGTGTGCCTGCAGCAGGAAGGAGGACCTGCACAGCTCACAGGGTTCAAGGGTACAGTGATATAATGTGACCAGTGTAAAATGGTATATCATGTCAAAGTTCAAGTTCTAGTTTTTTGTCATATGTACAGCTAGGAGACTTGTTTCCCAGGACAATGAAATCCTTTCTTTGCTGTCCATATCAACAAAATATCACAGAATTAATAATAGAATGAGCTTATTTTAAAAAAAGGTCTTCATTTCTGGGTGGCCCTGTCTCATCTCTTTATGATATCATACCCTTAAAGTCAGTGTGTCACTCCACCTTCACACTGATGGGAATTAACCCACCCGCCTCATTTGGCTTTTAATGATATCATGGGTAAACCTCAGCCTCAGCCTTGGTCTCTCTTTCACAATCACACACACAATGCACAATACACCCTCAGCAGAGTGAAGTGGAGGATGACACACACACACACTCAGCACTGGATCAGGCTGTTCAAGTTTAAGTTTATGAAACAATGAAACATTCTTTCGTTGCTGTCCACATCAACAAAATATCACAGAATTAACAATGGAATGAGTATATATATTTTTAATGCTTATTTATTTATTTATTTAATTTTTGGTGGCCCTGCCTCATCTCTTAATGATATCATACCCTTAAAGTCAGTGTCTCCACCTTCCCTGATGGGAATTAACTCAACTTTCACAATCACACACACAATGCACAACACATCCGCAGCACACTCAGAGCTGGATCAGGTTTAAGTTTATTGTCAATGGAATGAGTATATAAAAAACAACATCCTCAGCAAAGTGAAGTGGAGGATGACACACACACACACACACACACACACACACACACACACACACACACACACTCAGAGCTGGATCAGGCTGCGCCCCATGAAGTGAGTGTGAGAAGTGGAGACAGCACGTCACCCTGCACGTCCCGGCCAGGACAGGACAACAGGAACACACAAACGCCGGTCTCCAAGGTGACGTCAACAGTGTGAACACAGCCAGCCAGGCACGAGCGGAATGTTTAGCCTGCCCTCTACACACTGTTCCTCAGTGCTTACATCTGCCTGTGATGTTTTACACACACACACACACACACACACACACACACACACACACACACAGATTACACAAACAGTCACACACACATCCTCTCTCTCTCTCTCTCTCTCTCTCTCACACACACACACACAAACATACACAGTCACACACATGCTTGCTCTCTCTCTCTCTCTCGCTTGCTCTCTCTCTTTCTCTTTCTCTCTCTCTCTCTCACACACACACAGATCTCCTTCACCTCTGTTTTCCAAAAACAAGTCTGACCTGAATACCTAAACCCTGGACTATAGCTCACATGGCTACTGTGCAAACAGATTGTGGTGTACAAGCCTAAAGCACTGTATGGATGATATGTAATTATGGCTAACGGATATGCACTGGGTCGTTAAGTACTGCCTAGCAACAGAGTGTTTTTTTCTACATATATAACTAGGCTTTTGGACTTTTACATGTTTCTATTGTAGTAGCAGTTTTTACTGCCTCAAGCTATGACTTACATCTTACTTTTACTGTAAAGAACAGTATGGACCAACAAAGCCTGAAAAAGCAAACTTGCCTGTGTGTTTTTATTGAATATGAAAAACATAAGGCAAACAGAAACCGTTCATTTAATTCCCAGAACCTAACAGAACCGAAACAACCTCATGTTGCCTAATCTGACCCATCTGCTACGCCTCACTCTCTTGTGGATTAGTTTTGGATATTTGGCCTGGATCTGCCACACTGCATATCTCCTGAACTGTGTGGTTTCACAACAGCATCTGGATGTGACGTAACACATACCTGCCTGAAACCCTGCTCGACTATCCCACTGTTCAAAACAACACGTTTTGCAAATAACCAACTATGGCAAAGTTCATGATTATGTGATGAACCCCAGTCATATAAAATCACTACATACCACACTACATACTTCTACATACTTCTCCATAATCTAAATATGCCTCCAATTAACATCTACTATACATCATTTTTGTTGCAGCTGCTATACAACTACAGTATGTGTTTCTTCTTCTGATTCACTGGTGTGAATTTGTGTGATTTTTTAAAGATACACAGGCATAGATGCCAACACAAACTGTGTACAAACAAACCCAAGTTTATTTTCTATACATTAACAAAGCCTGAGGACATTGTATCCATTTTTACTCTTATAACTTGCATAGAAATCTGAACACCCAAGAGTATAAATTTTATCCACATAAACTGTACATACAGTATTGCAAAAATACTATTAACAACCCAAGACTGATGAACCATTTTTGTCATAAAAGTGTTTTTTCCCCCCATGATTCAGCTTTAGAGTCTCAAACAGTCTCATTAGTCATGTAAAAAATGTAAAAGAAATGACATATGAACACTTTCATACTGATAACAGACACATCAGGTCTCTCCATCAGGCCTCCGAATCTCAATCCTCATTTACTGTTAGCAGTAGGAGCTTATTCTTTCCCAAAGTCTTAACAATGTATATTATCAGCATTCCTCCCATTTAGTTACAGTCTTATACAGTTTTCTGTATACACATTTGGTGTCATACCAAAAATAATCATTATCCGAATTAGGATAAGGTTATCATGGGTCCAATTACCCACTGAAAATGTATATGTACCATCCATTTTTTTGGTGGATATTTGTAAATGACTGACGGACAGCTGTTCAAATATTGCACGTGGCATGTAATTTCATGTCCTCCCAAAAATGATTTAATAATGACTGCCTTGTTAACAATGACACCAACAAGAATCAGTGGGATTTGTGAAAGACCAGACCCAATGTTTTTAACGGACCTACAGTATACACCATCATTCTTACCTATTTGGACCAGCCAATAAGCGTGTAGAACATCATCACTGACCAGAGACATAGCAGGAAGTTGTGTGTAATTTAGAACATGGACATTGACTAGAGACATACAATACTGGCCAAACGTTTGGACACACCTTCTCATTTAATGTGTTTTTCTTTACTTTAATGACTATTTACATTGTAAATTCGTATTAAAGGCATCAAAACTATAAAGTTAAGTACATAATTCCACATGTGTTCATTTGTAGTTTTGATGCGGTCGCTGACAATCAGAATCTACAATGTAAATAGTCATGAAAATAAAGAAAACACATTGAATGATCAGGTGTGTCCAAACTTTTGGCCTGTACTGTATGATTACTGACCAGGGACACAGCAGGAAGTTGTGTGTACTTGTGTGTAGAACATGATCATTGACCAGGGCAACAGCAGGAAGTTGCATGTACTTGTGTGTAGAACATGATCATTGACTAGAAACATAGCAGGGAGTTGTGTGTACTTGTGTGTAGAACATGATCATTGACTACAGACTCATGTGGACGTGACTCATGACTATTAACATTGTAGATTCTGAACTATAACTATAAATGAACACATATGGAATTATGTGCTTAACAAAACAAAAAAGGCTTAACACTTTTTTGTTAAGTACATAATTCCCCATGTGTTCATTTATAGTTTTGATGCCTTCAGTCAGAATCTACAATGTACTGTAGCAGGAACTCATGTGAACGTGACTCAGAGAATGGTGTCCTCGCTCTCCTCTGTGTGTGTGCTCAGACGGGACTGCCTCTGTTTGGATATGGCTGCCCAGATCCGACACAGCATGCCCCCCCTGCAGGAAACAGGAAGCAATAGCACTCTGAGCTGCATCATCTTGTATGAGTGGTGCTATACACATACAGTTTAATAGCAAACTAAAACAGAGTTCTGAGCAGTAGCTACATACAGTAGATGCATGCATACACTTGACACAGCAAAAGAATTATAAGAGAATTAAGAGAGATATAAGAGAGATACCCTGAGGCACCAACGCATGTCTACACAGAAGTAATGCCGAGAACCTCTATGCCATATGAGAAAGATAGTGGCCATTTATTACTTTTTTTAATATAAGGTAAAATCTAAACTGACCTAATTCTTAACAGATGTAATAATCAGTACCAACGTTCGCTGACAATGGCATACAAGAGACATGATCAATTTTAAATCAGTGGAAATGTGCAAAATTAACATTTTAGGTGACATTCAAGATCAAAATATAACGTAATTCACATTTCCATCACAATAAATGCTTAGCCAGGTCTCTCTGCTGACCGGGCCTTACTTTATGTTGCAGTACTTCAGATCGTCTCTGCTGGCTGTGCGAAGCAGACTCTCCAATGTGAACTTATGAGAAACAAGCTGCAGAAATCACACAAACCAACAATCAAGATTTGCTGCCTTCCCTCATGCCATCACCAATGTGTTTGGAGCCCTAAGTAGTCATACGTATACATAAATATGTGTATATAAATATATTGTATATCTGTGTTAGTAGGCAAGGCAGGTTTTTTTGTACAGTGCATGTCATACACAGAGGCAGTTCAATGTGCTTAACAAAAATAAAAGCAAAAGTAAATCATTATCAGGAAGCACCTGAGTCTATATTTGAAACTGCCAACAGTAGGAGCATTTTAGATGTCTTCTGGAAATAGATATTCTTGTGTTCAGAGAGTACTCACTGTGTCAATAGTGTCCTGATCCACAGGGACACATTTCAACCAGCGCACCAGTCCTGAGTTATCATGACTCTTCTCTGTAAACGGTAGGGAGAGAAGTGAAAAGTGAGCTTTTTATGTAAAACATATTATTTCTAATTAATAATAAATATCTGACAATACAAGAAGATTTGGTAACACTTCATTTGAGTAGTCTGCCAAAAGACACTTTACAGATGGTTTGTTGAAACTCTTTTCATTTTGTTTATTGTTTCCTGTTTATTACTTATGTAAATTAAACCCGAACCCTAAACCTAAATAAAACACAGAGTTTAAACAGATGGTTTATTGATAGTCTAAGCATCTGCAGAGCCATCTACAGCACTACCCAAATGAAGTGTCACTGAAGACTTCTTTGAAGATTTCTGTTTCTTTGTTTTTGGGCAATAAAGCGAATTCTAATTCTCAGAAGGTGATCACTCTCAGACCATCGGAAGATTAGGCCATACTGAATTAGTGTTACTTACTTAGATTAAGAACTGTTTCTAAACTAACAGCTTTTTGTTTCGAATGAAGCAGGATTAGATGAGGGTGAATGGGGGAAGGGTAAGACACAGAATTACAGTAAAGAGGGTCCACAGTTCCCCAAATCTGTTTCCAATTAAAAATGAAATATGAGGCAGTGATGAGACATTGTGTTCACAAATTTGTGAGAGAAACACAGCGTTTGTTTGAGATACAATAGAAGAGTAGATAATAGCATAAGAGATGATTACCTGGGGGTTGTGTGTGTGTGTGTGTGTGTGTGTGTGTGTGTGTGTGTGTGTGTGTGTGTGTGTGTGTGTGTGTGTGTGTGTGTGTGTGTGTGTGTGTTTGTGAGATAAGCATAGAGAAGATGGGGTCACCTGAGGGTGTGTGTGTGTGCGTGTGTGTTTGTGTGTGTGTGTGTGTGTGTGTGTGTGTGTGTGTGTGTGTGTGTGTGTGTGTGTGTGTGTGTGTGTGTGTGTGTGTGTGTGTGTGTTTGTGAGATAAGCGGGGTCACCTGAGGGTGCTGCACTCTCTCTGATGGCATCGATCTGCTTCTGTTTGTTCTGCACTGTGTTCCTCAGCAGCTCCTGGTACTCCCTCTCTTTTTCATTCAGCTGGGTCAGCAGCCTGGGACACACACACACACAAACACACACACACACACACACACACACACACACACACACACAAACACACACTTTGTTTGGTGCTGACCTGATTCTTCACAAGACACTAAAAACGTTCTGTAAAGAAGTGATAATACACAATGCCTGCTGACTTGCTAAATGCATATGAAAAGCTACCAGGTAGTCATTCAGGGTTTCATTCAGCCATTTCCTATTGTAAGAGGATGAACCTGATGCAGACAGACAGACAGACAGACAGACAGACAGACAGACAGACAGACAGACAGACAGATAGATAGATAGATAGATAGATAGATAGATAGATAGATAGATAGATAGATAGATAGATAGATAGATAGATAGATAGATAGATAGATAGATAGATTTGATTGATTAAGCGACAGATAGACAGTGTGTCAAAATGTATCTGAATGTCTGCTTATGTCTGTGTACGCGTTCACTATAAGCGGTAGTTCCACCTCCCCACCTCCTGGTCTCCAGCCTGAGCTGATTGATTGATTGATTGATTGATTGATAAATAGATAGATTGATAAATAAATAGATAGATTGATAGATAGATAGATAGATAGATAGATTAGTTAGGCAGGTCCCCACCTCCTGGTCTCCAGCCTGAGCTGATTGATTGATTGACTGATTGATTGATAGATTGATAGATAAATAGATAGATAGATAGATAGATAGATAGATAGATAGATAGATAGAAAGATAGATAGATAAGTTAGGCAGGTCCCCACCTCCTGGTCTCCAGCCTGAGCTGGATGAGCTCCCTGGCCAGAGGAGAGCTGCTGGACTGCAGCTCCGTGAGGAGCGAGGAGGTGGCTGTGTTCTCCCCCAGAGCCACGGGGGGCTGCTCCTCCTCCCCCTCCCCCAACCCCACCTCCCCCTCCACCACCTTCTCCTGGTCCTGGGGTGGGAGGGCAGGCACATCTGGCTGGGTTGGGGT
>CM059277.1:6005501-6008001 GCA_030347295.1 Setipinna tenuifilis
TAAAAATTAGCAGCAATTTTGACACACACAGATATTGTTTCAATATGATGGAATGACACCTTGGAATGTGCTCAGGCTGTGACACTGACATTCACTCAGACACATTAGGGTACACACACACACACATTGTTTCAATATGATGGAATGACACCATGGAATGTGCTCATGTGCTCAGGCTGTGACACTGACATTAACTCAGACACATGGGGGCGCGCGCACACACACACACACACACACACACACACACACAAGAATCCCGACCTGTAGTGTCTCTCTGGACGGGCTCCGGCTTGGTTCTCTTGCGTGGGCTGGCCTTGAGGAAGACGTCCTTCAGCAGCTCGGAGGCTGTGGCCCGGTTGTCTGGGTCCGGCTCAAAGCAGCTCATGAGGAAGCCTTTGGCCTCGTCCGACATGCACTCCGGCACCTTCGGGTGGATCTTAAACATGCCCACCTACAACCAACACAGCACAGTACACATCACACATCTTAAACATGCACACCTATGTACAACCAACACATCACATCACCCATCTTAAACATGCCCACCTACAACCAACACATCACATCGCACATCATAAACATGCCCACCTACAACACAGCACAGTACACAGCACACATCTTAAACATGCCCACCTACAACCAACACATCACATCACACATTGTTAAGGTAGGTATAAACCCCCATTAGCCCAAATATAGAAGAAAAATTGTTTGATTTAACTTTTTAGATGATGATATAGGAGATATTTGATGCAGAAATCAGTGTTTTTTGTTCAATTTTGACATACAAAATTCAAATGCCATTTAAATCCAAAAAGAAAAAAAACATGAAGGTTTATTTTGTAGAATTAAATGTCATCACACACATCACACATCATTAAGGTAAATATGCCCACCTACAACCAACACAGCACATCACATCACAAATCACTGAGGTTTTTTTAACATTACACTGCATTTAGCAAATGCTTTTATCCAAAATAACCAACAGGTGAAGAACAAATTTCTCGATTTTTATGGTGCCAGAAGAGATACAGAAGCAGAGTTTAAATTGGGCCGGAGCCCTCTGGAGCTCAGCTCCGCCTCCTCACCTCCTCAACACAGCCAGCCAGAGCTGAGCTCCCTCTGCTACAGTATTTATAGTAGAACTGCACCACACTGCACCTTCAATATGTCACAACCTAAATTGTGTCATTATGGCCAACAATTTGCAAGTCCTATGCACAGCCAGTTTTCAGGTGCCGGTGAAGTGCAGTTAAGGTAATCCAGCGACAGAAACAGTTGAATCACCGCACACTGAAAAGACTTAGTTTTTGCTGTTTTATTGTGAACGACGCGTTTCGCTTGTTGCTTTCACAATAAAACAGCAAAAACTTTTCAGTCTTTTCAGCAAAAAGTCTTTTCAGTGTGCGGTGATTCAACTGTTTCTGTCGTTGTCATTATGGCCCTTAACTGTCCTCCCTTGTACCCCCTGCAGTGTGCATGTGGATGTCACATGTCTGTGTGCCTATGTGTACAGCACAGGCCAAAAGTTTGCACACACCTTTTCATTCAATGCATTTTCTTTACTTTCATGACTATTTACGTTGTAGACCCTCATGAAGGCATCAAAACTGTGATTGAACCCATATGGAATTATGTACTTAACAAAAAAGTGTTAACTTTTTTTGTTAAGTACATAATTCCACGTGTGTTTATTTATAGTTTTGATGCCATCAGTCAGAATGTACAATGTAAATAGTCATGAAAGTAAAGAAAAGGCATTAAATGAGAAGGCGTGTCCAAACTTTGGCCTGTCCTGTATATGCTACTGGACACCCTAATTTGCTTCTGGTTAAATAAAGTATCTCTGCTACTCTCGTAAATGTCCTGCACTCCAAGCCTGCACATGATGGGCCATCATGGGAAACTGAATGTTTTGGAAACAACAGAGGTTCATGTCCATTCCAGGAGTCACGATGAACACGAATATTCATAAACATGGGCTTCTGTGTTCTCGAGTGAGAAATAATAAGGTACAATAAATCTGGTACAATAAATCAGATTTGTCTTAGCAGTGTGTCATTAAACTGCTTTAATTAACCATTGCCAGCACATTTTCTAAACTATAATGATTATGCCCCGTGCCTTTTCATTTACATATGACATTTCGTATAGCATATCGTATTTCCTGTTCATGTTGGCAGAAAATGTCTTAAAATGATTCAACAGCAAAAAAAGTCCCTGATAAGATCAAAAAGACCACAAACATGTCACAGTTAGGCAAGAAGCTGGTACACGTTATAGGTCAAAGTCAGTTACGCGAGCGTGCCGTGCATGCCTGCTTCCTGTGTTTTTACCTTAAACATGGCCGCCTGTGGACTACCCAGCTCGTGAAAGGGGGTCTTTCCTGTGGCCATCTCGATGATCGTGCAGCCCAGAGACCAGATATCCGCCGGCTTGCCGTAGCCGCGAGGGCCCTGGTCTATGATCTCTGGGGCCATATACTGCAGCGTTCCTG
>CM059277.1:6010501-6035501 GCA_030347295.1 Setipinna tenuifilis
TGTAATGTAATGCAACAGTAAGAGAAAAAGAAGACTAAGTCAGGTGATGACAGGTACAGTACGTGTAATTAAGCATGACATAAGCATGATTAAGCCAGGGGAGGAGTCCTGTGTGTGTATGTCCTGAGGCAGTGAATAGAGGAGGGCAGTCAAACTGGATTTCACACAAACACAAACACAACACAAAGTTGTGCAAGTTCTCAGTAAGGGGCAAGTAAAGCATGCCCTATGCAGGCCTGAGCCGTGACATGGTGGAGTTCAGAGGCGGACAAACTGGAGTGAGAAAGTAAAAGTCCTGCCATATCTTCCTTCTGCCCGTACTCCTAACACAGGTGATTTTAACTAGCTAGCTCATCTACCTGTCTGAAGAGTTATGCTAACTGGGATTGGCTGGTTCAGTGCATTGGCTGGAACAAATATGTGGCAGGACTTTCTTACTTTCTGAACCCGGGATGTCCGCCTCTAGTGGAGTTCACTTGGAAAAGAAACCCGAGTCCCACGGGAGACGCCTGAGTGTTTTAGGCGAGCGGAAAGAGGAGAGCGCTAGCCTCCGTAAGGATCAGCCATTACTGCACTACCATGAGAACCCACGGCTGTATTTTTAGCTTGCAGCTGGAGGCCTGTGCAGTCCAGAGAAAGCGTGCACACACTGTACAGTTCACACAGAGTCTGAGAAGGCTCGTTCAGTTCCTTGATTGTGGTTGGCTGAAAGCTGTTGTAAATCGAGCATAAACACACAGGTTGTCCTCATATCATTTCATTACAAAATTCTATGTTACTCCTCACCGAACTTTAATGAAAAAAAAAAACACTACAACAGTAGCAAAAAGTACTATTGTAGTGTTTAGTGTTGCCCAGCAACCACTTCTGTGAAAGAACTTTACAGTATGTTTGCAGAAGAATGGTTATTAATGTATACACTATTTTTTAATTTGTGTGAATTTAATGAAATATGCTCAAACATTAATTGTAACAGTTTTGGAAAAGCAATAGGCCACATGAGTCTGTAGGTTTGCGTTGCATTTAGAACAGCTAGGGGGTTAAACGACACTCCGCTTTGCGTCATGCCTAACAACACCCCTCAGCTCTTCTAAATCCAGCACAAACCCATGGCCTCTCTTGGCTTATTGCTTAAGTACACACACACACACACACACAGTACATACACACCCTGGCCTGGGCATCACAGGCATGGACTGGATGAGGTATTTTTTAATCATGAAGGTTTCTGATAATAGCATGCTACAGAGGGTGTATAACAGCACCAAACAGCGCACATACAGTAGATAGACCAACAAAGCAATATTGAACTGAGGGGACAGGGGCCAGGATGGGTCAGGAAATGGATGTGGAACATTGAAGAAACTTGATGAGGGCCATCTGCTTATGCAATCAACCATCCAGCACCGTCCAGCCTTACTGTACAGCAACTCAGCAAAGCCCAAGCAGCCCAGCCAACTGACTAGCACAACTCTTGAGGCGTCCAGAGGGAGGGTTACCAACGTTCCACACACACACGCACACACACACACACGCACGCACACACACACACACACACACACAGCACACACACACACACACAGCACACACACTAGCCAGTCCACTGAAAAGCCCAATCTGCCATCCAACTGACTAACTCGACTCTTGAGGCGCCCAGAGAGAGGGTTACCAACATTCCACACGCACACACACACACGCACACACGCACACACACACGCACACACGCACACGCACACGCACACGCACACGCACACGCACACGCACACACACACACACACACACACACACACACACACACACCTAAGCTAGCTGGCATATGTTACACTTACGTGCTGTCCTTTTCGGGGATCTCTTTGATGGCGATGCGCACCTGGTTGCTCAGGTCTCGGCCGGCGTACACGACTCCGTACGTCCCCTTGCCCAGCACCACCTTATCGCCGCTCTCACTCGTCTCGTAGATGTACTACAGAACACGACAAACAGCAGCAGCACCACAGTCAGACTTTTAGTGTAAGCAAGTCTGTAAATTCTTTTTCACCAGGTTTTCACCATTTTAAGTGGCCGAAATCACCTCTAAAACCCCACCGCTCACATACACACACTCTCTCTCTCTTTCTCTCTCTCTCTCTGTCACACACACACACACACACACACAGACACTCACCTCTAAAACCCCTCCGCTCAGGGGGCACGGCTCCTCCACTGGGGCCTCGGCCTGTTGCAGCAGAGAGTTCACCAGCTCACAGAACCTGGGCACAGTAACATACACACATACACACACACACACACACACACACACACACACACACACACACACACACACACACACATATGCATACGCACACACATACACATGCACGCACATATGCATACGCCCGCACACACACACACAGACACACACACAGACACACACTCACACACACACACACAGACACACACACACACACACACACACACACACGGGGCACATGCACATTCTGTAAATTATTAAAAAAAGTACTTGTGTGAATGATAGACAGCCCTGTGCGCAGTAACTGTGCACAGTTTTACTGATCTGATCTGATCTCTTCTCAGTCCAATTACCACTTATTGTAGCTTTCACACACACTGTGTAGCCCCTTGCCACCCACACAGTGTGGTAGAGACAAACTAAGATTCTGGTTGACCAAATAAAAGAACAATTAAAATCCCCACTTTGAGGTAAACTGCAGTACAACCTGAAAGAACTCAACATACAACTAGTAAGTTTTCCTTACTGTAAATCTCATCTCTCTCTAGGAGTGTGCATGTGAAAGATGTGTGCTTCTGACTGCGAAAGACGTCATTGGGCGGCTAGTCTCCTCCCATAGCCCCATTTGACTTGGCCGAGGTTCAGAGCAGAGCCCTGGGTCAACACTCACCCTTTGCAGTGCGCCTCGCTGGGGAAGCACAGCTGGAAGTCGTCCGAGTTGTAGAGGACGTAGAGAAAACAGCTCCTCTCGTCGAACTTGGAAACACTTCAGAGACACATTGAGACAGAGCGAGAGAGAGAGAGAGAAATGATGAGAAAGAAGGAGGGAAAGAATGAGAAATAAAGAATGAGAGTGAGAAAAAGAATGAGAAAAAGGGAGGGAAAGAATGAGAAAGGGGGAGCTTAACAGATCTCAAGAGCAGCTGATGGAACATCTGACCACTCACCACTTTCACAAACTTGCCAAACTCAACACAACTTTTACAAGGCAGAGAGGCCTGATGTAATTCACACGGAGAGAGCAGGCAGCTTAGCTGACAGAGCAAGAGGTAAAGCGTTAAATAATAGCAGACATTATTGTTATGACTGTTACAATGGCGCAGACAAACACTGCAGTTTGTTCCTGTCTGGCACTGGTCACAGGAGCATAAAGATGCATGAAAAGCAGGCAGGCATGTAAAAATACTTTCCTGCTGAGGCAGCCATAAACAATATGGCGTCTGTGAAATGCATCAGGCACGGCCAGGAGGCAGGAGTCAGGAGCCAGGCCTGAGCCTCCGCCACGAAACAGCGAAGCCAGCCACAACTACACACCTTCGCAGAAACGTGCCGCATGAGTGCAAACACTTCCTAAGAACTCAGAGGGGCCGCAACAGGAAGAAAGGTTTGATATCAGCTGGATAGATCTCATGGTGGAGCTGAAATATAACCCTGCCAGCGCTGGGTAAAGTGTGGCAACAGAAAGCTATTTCATTTTTTGGTAACATGTGTCTACACAAGGTTGACATAAGCCTTTTATAAACATGGCATGACATGACACATATTAGGAATATTAACAGCTTTGGCTTTGGCATGTTTATAACAATTGTCATGAAGTGTCATTTGTTTTTTTACGTCATATGTTTGCATCCCAAACAAAAAATTTCAACTTTACATTACAAAAACCGAATGATACTTAACAGCAACAGCCATAGAAGTGTCATTTACATGCATGATATGGGTCATGTGATGTTTATAACATGCTTATGTCACTCTCATGTAGGCACCTTCAAATAAGTGCCAGTTTTCTTATCAGAGTTGCTGAGTCAGATCCATTCCCGACCACCTTACGTCAGGGCCGTCTGCAGGTTACCTGTTGCATGGGCGATCTGTGTTGCATAAACAGCAGCAGGCAGGCTGGCAACACGGCCACAAGATACAGGAGAAGTGCGTGGGAAAACACGGCCAAGGTCAAACAAGGTCGAGGTCAAACAAGGTCGAGGAAAACCAGCGTGCCAAGCAGGAGCCCACATCGCCAGGGTGGGTAGACGAGGAGAGGTTAAAAGACAATAGAGGCCTGTGATAGGAAGTCTGAAGGAGAAGGAGGGTCTGGCCCTGCATCTCAGCCATGCTGGAGGGACATGGCTTTTGTGTGTGTACACACACACATGCACACACACACACACACACACACACACACACACACACACACACACACACACACATACACACACAGGAAGTGAGCAAGGCAGACAGAGGGTCTGGCCCTGCATCTCAGCCATGCTGGAGGGACTGATCTATTATAGTACACACCGAGGGGCTTTTGTGTGTGTACACACACACATATACAGTACACACACACACACACACACACACACACACACACAGAGGAAGAGAGCAAGGCAGACAGAGAGTCTGGCCCTGCATCTCAGCCATACTTGAGGGACTACTGTACAGTATCTATTACAGTAGCCAGAGGGACTTCATAAGGAAGGGACACACACCAAGGGGCATGGGTTTTGTGCGTGTACACACACACACATACAGGAAGAAAGAGAGACAGACAGACAAAGCAAGAGGGGTAGGACAGACATACAGAGACAGAGAACAAAAGAGAGATAGAGACAGACAGAGAGAAAGAGAGATGAAGAGAGGCAGATATATAGAGAGAAAGACAGAAACTATACACACCTCACTCCTCTGATTGCAGCAGCTGGGAAAGTCCACTTGTGAAGACCTTTCTGGGGATGGAGGAGACATTGGAGATTGACATCACAAACACACCCGTGTAAACACACATACACACACACACAATGTGAAATGTTCTGCTTCACACTAAGTGAGTGGGAAGTGAGGCTATTGTCTTAAAACTTCTTTTCTTTGTGTGTGTGTGTGTGTAGTTTGTGTGTTTAGTTTTAGTGTGTGTGTGTGCATGTGTGTGTGTCTGTGTATGTGTGTGTGTGTATGTGTGTGTGCGTTTTCCTCTAAATCTGGCTGTTTCACCAAGGAAAGCAGAGAGGAAGTTGAGAAGAACAAGTCAGAACAATGACCAGAAGAACGAGAACAGGAGGTAACATGCCTCAAGAAAAACAGAAATATCCCAACAATCCTGCAAAGTCAGCAAAGACCGTGAGCACAGAACTGCCAGACTGTTGCACAGGCCATTTGCAACTTGCGTACACACGTGCCACACACACACACACACACACACACACACATTCTACAGATTTCTGTGGAACCTGTGTCACAGTATTACCACACATTTAACTACATTTACTGCGAAACTGCATGTTATTTCACAGCTTAAAATACAGATACAATACCATTCTATTTTATTGAGTATGTATTTATGTACTTTGCAACCTTGCTACTGTAGCTAAGTTTTAGACAGTGCACATCCACACACTACCAGGCCATCTGAGGCCCAGCCTTAGCCCAGACTTGTGCTTGTGTGTTTAGATAGGTGGGAAAGACAGGGCAGGGTGTGGCACTCATACCTGACACCTCCACTCTGCCTTCACTGCCTGTGCGTCACTACACTTAATGGGGCAGAAGACATGCCTGCCTGCTGAAGACCTGCCTGCTGAAGACCTGCCTGCCTGCTGTCAGTCTCCTGTCACGCCTTACTTGCGGAATCTCCCTTTGAGTTTCTCTTCACTCGCTACTGCTATGAGAAGGGTTGGCCTGCAAAAGCTAGTAGACATTTTACAATTTTATAATTTTACATTGCACACTGCATTGACAGTATTGGCACGTGACTATTATTTGTTGCACATTCTTGTAATTTTTATGTTTGTAGTTGAAACTTTTTTCGAGATGCATATTTATTGCTGCATACAAGCCACATTTGGATTCGCAGATCTAATACTGAACCGCGGTCTACAGTATGCGTCTACTTTCCTTTAACAAAGATGGCTTGTTTTGATCTGCATAAGTGGCTGTCACATAAAACCTCCTGGCTGTTTTAGCCCATCTACAGTATACAGCTGTGACAATGACGATGACAATGACAATTACTTCAATGGTCTTCAAATGTCTGTGAGAAGCTTAAAACTGCTACAGGTTCTACGTCTCTGCAGACAGACACTACTGTACTAATAAGCACAAATTAGGTCACTGATAGATTTTGCTATTTTCTGCTCTCACCCTTATGTTTTCCCCAGTCTTCCCATGCAGTAATACTTACACAGAAGTGTACTGTGTTCTGGTCCATGTTGTATTGTGTTGCATGGGTGTTGTGGTCCATGTTGTATTGTGTTGCATGGGTGTTGTGTTGGTCTGTGTTGTATTGTATTGTACTGTATTGTGAACAGTCCATCCTGTATTATGTAGGGGCTATTATCCTCACACTGATATCTGACTACAATGTTGTATCTATTCATTCATTTCTGCTGTGTTGCTTGTAATGCCTGTAATGGCTGCAACCTAATTTCCCCTGGCGGCATAATAAATTTGACTTGACCTAACTCGATGTCACTGAGACTGAGGTCAGTGTTTACCGTTTGTATGCTCTGAGGGTGCCGTGTCTGTGTATGTGAATGTGCGGGCTTAAAATGGGACTTTGGGACGTGAATTATTCAATAACCGGGAATCTGATATGGTTGTGCTGATGGGCGTGCTTCACTCCTGACCCTTCTGTCACTGGTGACAGCCAGGCATCATCTGGGACTGTCATGGTGGAGTTCACCTGCACAGACAGGTGAGTCACAGAGGACGTTCGCTGATATTACGCCATGATGACGTAATAACATCAGACAGGCTCGTCCTAACATACGAGCTCTCAGGTCATCGCGACATGCCTCTCAGATCATAAAGGTGTGGCTGCTTGTTTTGTTTACATATTGTATTGTAGCGGTGAAGTAGCATTGCAGATGACAACAGAGATAGCTTTCATGGCTTTAAGAGCCTCCTTGTGAGTGGCATCATAAAATAAACTTTTCCTTGCGGAAGAGTGCATCTTGCAAAGAGAATGTGAAAACACAATTTGTCTTTCTTTGTATTTGTGAGAAATAAATGATAAACTACAGTGTGTGTGTGAGAGAGAGACAGAATATGTGTGTGTGTTTAAGGGATTAAGTAAGTCAAAGAAAGAGAGAGACAGATACAGACAGAGACAAAGAGATAAAGAGAGTAATAACAAAAGAGAAAGACAGACAGACAGACACAGACAGGCAGGCAGACAGACAGACAAATAGACAGACAGACACACAGACAGACAGGCAGACAGACACAGACAGAGAGACAGACACAGACAGACAGGCAGACAGACAGGCAGACAGACAGGAGATGTTGAGTCTTTACCGTCAGGGGTGTCACATGATGAAGCTGCACCGTGCGGCTGGAGTCCTCCTCGCTCACGCTGACTATGGTGGGCTGGAACACTTTACTGGGCTCCAGAATCAACACCTGGGGGCAGGAGGACCAGGACATTGTCATATTCCCACAAGAGAAACTCAGGAGGATTTTATTCTTGACGTCTAAATGTGGGATTTACAGAATTTTTAAACACAAAGGCGTAACCCAAAACTCTTCAATTAAACAAAAAAGGCTCAAACACTCGTCGGCAGAATTTTAATACTCAAGCTTGCACACAGTGCACAAACATGGGTGTCCATATGCGAGACCAGACAATGACTGAACGAAAAAAAGCCTGGTTGATGATCGTGATTGGTCTAGGTGGGGAAGGCTTTTGGGTCAACTGGCTCATTGCCAGTGAACCTCAGAAGATTGGTCCTGTAAGTGTGATCATTATCCAATTAGTAGACGGGGGAGCTGGACCTGATCGTTGATTGTCGTGGTGCAGCTGGAGAGGGAGTTAGTGGAGTCGTGACAGATTTGACCCACATTGCCGACAACCCTCATACCACTAACACTTCTGCTGGCTGGATGACTAGATGTGTGTGTCTGAAAACCTTGTACATAGTCATAGAGGCCTGTATATTATTGGTGTGTGTGTGTGTGTGTGTCTTACTGGGCAGCGTGCAGTGGAGATGGTGGGCTTGCAGGCCTGGACCATCAGCTCTATCCAGAAGTCCATTGTGTGTGTGTGTGTGTGTGTGTGTGTGTGTGTGTGTGTGTGTGTGTGTGTATGCATGTGTGTGTGTGTGTGTATGTGTGTATGCGTGTGTGTGTGTGTGTGTCTTACTGGGCAGCGTGCGGTGGACTCGGTGGGCTTGCAGGCCTGGACCATCAGCTCCATCCAGAAGTCCATGGTGTCCTGCTTGGGGTGCCGCTGCTCCGGGGGTTTGGCAAACTGCTTGTACATGATGTACGTCTCCATGATGGACGCCACAAACCTGCCAGAAGAAATTATTAATAATAATAACCTTTAATAATGAATAATAATGTAATAATAATTCAAAATTAATTTAATATAATTATAATATATTACACTATTTAATTATTATATTACAATCATAAATGTATAATTATAATATAATAATTAATTTAATAATTAATAATAAACATTTAATAAGAATAATCTTTACTTGTATAGCACAATTCATACACACAGTACAAGATGCAGCTCAAAGTGCTTTACAGTTTGGCAAGGTCACAACAAGACAACATTTCCAGTGGCACTGGAGCAGTTGAACACAATAGCGAAATGGCGTAATGACGCAATGCCCCATTAATGCGGACTCTTGCGTGACACAACAACACAATGTCACAACAACGCAAGGCCCCGTTGATGCGGGCTCTTGCGTGAACACGGGTAAAAAAGCATCTGTTGCGCCTTGATGGCGCAGGGAAAGGTTGTTCGTTTTGTCGTTCAAATTAACAACAGATTAGAGCAGGAAGACAAGCACAGTGGAGGGAGCACCTGATTTATTTATTACGCTAATATTTGCTAATGTGTGTGTTAATGACGGAGGGGGAGAAAATCAATGGGAAATTCAGCCGTGTGGGCGGTGATGTGATGGAAAAATAAAACGTCGCTCACGCCCCATCGTAAAAGTATTGTCGCGTATAAACCTAACCACTCACAAGAACCGCCCCCCCCCCCTTAATTATTATTATTTTATTTTATTTTATCTTGTGCTATTTTATTCAAGATCTGTTATGTTACTTTCATTATTATTATTCTATTAGGATTATGATGTAATGCTGTTATTGAATTTCTGTTTCAGTGCCCTGGTTGGGTGCGAGTGTATAGTGTATACTGTAAATTGTAAGTTTTAAAAATGTTGTGTATTTCACAAAATGAAAAATCAATAAAAACTTAGATTATTAAAAAAAAAAAAAAAAACAGCGCTGACCACATGGGTGCCTTGAGTCGATAGAGCTTCTCGGACGCCTCGATGACCTTCTTGTGCTCGTTGGTCAGGATGCTGGCGCCCAGGTAGAATCCCACATCCCAGTAGTTCTGCATCTTCTCCAGGCTCCCCTTCCTCCCCAGTAACGTGCTTAGTGTTACACCTGCACACAAGAGATTTAGATACATTACACACACACGCACACACACACAGACACACACACACTTACACACACACACATCCCAGTAGTTCTGCATCTTCTCCAGGCTGCCCTTCCTCCCCAGTAAAGTGCTTAGTGTTACACCTGTACCCAAAGTGATTTAGATACATTACACACACACGCACACACACACAGACACACACAGACACACACACACACGGCTGTGTGCACATACAGTACAGATACACACGCAAGCGTACATGTATGTGCACACACACACAGGCACACATATACACGTACACCAATTAGCACTTTTTTTTGGACCAAAGTCTAAAAAAGCATATACTGAAACCTCTGGCATGGCCAGCTTAATACAATGCAATCTGTGTGTGCAAAATCGAGATCACAGGAGGGATCGATGTTTGTTTCCAGTTACAGTTACCGACCACACTTGCACGAACACTAATACCAACTGAGCCCAAATTTGCTTACTTAAGCCTCAGTGTGTATGACCAATCAACAGCGACGTGTTTACAAAAAAAGCCAGTAGATTAGTATGATATGCTTAAACAGCTAAATAGCTTTTCCATTTTCTATTCTTATCTGCTGCCTAACAGAAATGGCCCTCTTACCTGGCCTCAAGCTGTGTATGTACACACTGAAAGGACTACATGTGTATAACAGAAATGAGGGCATTGTACACAAAAATGACGGCACTGTCCTTGGCAGGCATCCACCACTGGCACAGTTAAAGGCATACAAGCAAAACAAACCACACGGAAAATGATGTTTGACTATTTGTTTATGATTACACCTGACGTCAGAGAGGGGGAAACGGAGATATCGACCTCTCTTTGCTATTACATCATCAGTGAGATCAAATATCCGCTCTTAATTCAGAGAGGATTTACGACTTTCATAGACATATAAATAATGTAAATGCATGTATGTAAATGATTTAATAATGAATAATAAATAATAATAATTTACTGAAGTAAAGTATGTTCACATTTTTTTGTTTCTTTTGCAATCTGCCTATGAGTGAAAGTTATGGCCCTTACCATTAATATTTCTTTCTTTTCCTTTGATTTGAGTTTGTTTACTTATCTTTTAATTAGTCTATTACACATCTATTCTATTACTTTTAATGTTTTTAATTACTCCTTTACTTCATCTGTTTCTCATGACTTGTATTTATACAAAACATATTAAATTGCTTTTATTTATGAAAAGCACTTCATACATTAACCTTACTTTGCTTTGCCTGTTTCCCGTTTTCCCTGTTTAAATGCTGTGCTAGTTAGGCAGCATTGTTGAACAGGTTCTGACTGTGAACAACTGACTAAACAGGTACTGTCTGGAACAGGTACTGACTCTAAACAGGTACTGTCTGTGAACAGGTACTGACTGTGAACAGGTAAACTGGTACTATCTGTGAACAGGTACTGACTCTAAACAGGTGAACAGGTACTGTATGTTAACAGGTACTGATTCTAAACAGGTACTGACTGTGAACAGGTAAATAGGTACTGTCTGTGAACAGGCACTCACTCTAAACAGGTACTGTCTGTGAAGGTGGTGCGGACTCTAAACAGGTACTGACTCTAAACAGGTACCGACTGTGAACAGGTACTGACTGTGAACAGGTACTGTCTGCAACAGGTAGTGACTGAACGAATGCTGATTTGCATGATGCCTGTGTGGTGAAGCCTCAGCTTCTGCTACTCAGACCAGCTGTGCTTGTGCTTGTCGGCACGTACCGATTTTGCGCAGCTCCACTGAGGTGTCGTACTCATGGCCTGCAGCCTTCAGCAGCACCACACAGTTGATGCCCGAATGTAGTGTTGGCTCAGCCTCAAACGCTCGCCCATACCTGCAAAACACACAGAAACACACGTACACACACACATACACACACACACACACACACACACACACACACACACACACACAATCACCCACACACACAGCCACACACACACCCAAACACACACGTACACGTACACGTACACGTACACGTACACGTACACGTACACGTACACGCACATGCACATGCACACACACAAACACACGCACACACACACACATGCAAATGTTAGTGGACCTTTACCTAGACACATCCCATAACTTGCCATTTACTATTTAATTGCTGTGTTCACCATGCCTCTTGGCCATGGTCTACTTCCTTGAAACCCGGGTAATAAAATACGAGTTTTACATTAACATCTGTAAATCCGCCCACTTAACATCTGCTCTTCCCCCCTCAGGCCCCTGTATTTACTTTGTTTTCATGACATCATTGTTTTCAGGGGTGCCCAGCCCATCATGCTAGGCTACACTATGACTAGCCCCTGCCCCTGCCGTAGCTCATCTCTGTGTACACTATGGGCTTCATGAGTGCTTTAAGTGCTGCTTTAAGATAGCACTAATGCACTGCCCTGCTCTCTGAAGCCTTCTGCACAGCTAGCACCATATCCCACCACAAACGTGCCGACCCACCCACCCACCCACCGCACTACACTACACTACACTGGCCCCAAGCAGAGGTGGACAAACCGGATTAAGAAAGTAAAAGTCCTGCCATGTATTCCTTCTGCCTGTGCTCTCAACACAGGTGATTTCACTAATTAGCTTGTCTACTAAAGGGTCAGCTGGATCAGTAGATTGGCTGGAACAAATATGTGGCAGGACTTTTACTTTCTGAACCCGGGATGTCCACCTTTGGTCCCAAGGGCTTATAGTCTGGGTCCATCTGCTATCAGTGTTGGTGCCTTTGCGGCATAGGGATCGTCCTTCTCCCACATGGCCGTACTCAAGACAGGAAAGTGCAGGCAAACAGAGAGATGCAATCCAAACACAAACACCAAAGATGAGCTAAAGTGTAATGGAGCAGAAGACACTATGGCTTAGCCGAGGAGAATGGATGTCTGTGTGGGGATTTCTTACTGTTTTGCTTTGCTTAAAAAAAAAATGTTGGCTTAGTAAATAAATGCATCTGAGAACATTTTAATGGAGATTAAATGGGATATTTTAATGAATCACTTTTGACTGTGTTACTATTAATCTATAACATATTGATATATCAGGCATTACAGACACAACACAGATTTTTGCATATTCAAAAATCTTTTTGGGCCAATGGTCAGTCAGTCAAAACATGCAGGAAAATATTCACAACATTTCCCTCGGCTGGCAGAGCAAATTAAGAACAACCCCTGCCATGGACTCAAAACTAAAGAGGACTGTTTTTGCAAATGTCATATTTTTATGTTAGTGAAATTTAAGCTCTAGTTTGACCTTTGCTCTGTAATGCCTCCTTGAGATATTTTTTTATGTTAGGGCACTGTAGGTTCAAAACTACATTGAATAGAATAAAATAAAATAAAATTGAATTGAATTGAATTGAAGTGAATTGAAGTGAATTGGAGTGAATTGAAGTGAAGTGAAGTGAAGTGAAATGTCTGCACTGTGCAGTATAACTGAAGGTATGTGAATATGCATGAAGAACTACAGTGTGTGAACTGAAGGGAGTGTAGCCAGCTCTCATCTATACATAATGAGAGAAGACAGCATAGCTAATCTCAGCACAGCACAGCACAGCACAGCACAGCTCAGCACAGCACAGCACAGCACAGCACAGCACAGCACAGCACAGCATCTCTCACCAGTAGCAGGCCTGGTCTCGGCTGTGTGTGTTGGTGAACCCCGAGCTCATGAAGGTGTCCTTGTAGATGCGTCCACACAGGCAGTGCACGTCGGACGCCACCCTGCCCCCCGACTCAACAATGGGCAGGATGACTGACAGCGCCTTGTCACGGTCGCCAGGGTGATTCCTCCTGGCAACACAAACACAAAAATAGTAGATATGTCCTCCTCATGCACACATTCTGCCCTACACTAACTACATGTTTTGGCAAATTGAGTTTAGACTGGAAACTGACTTCATGGCCAGAGTTGTATAAAGTAGAGGTAGAAGTACTGTTGTGGATGTAATTACAACACAAGTAGTACGGTACTACGCAGTTGCAACTGCATAATACCATACTACCAGTGTTGTAATTACATCCAAAACAGTACTTCTACTTCTACTTTATACAACTCTGTTCATGGCACCTCCTTTGTCTTGTGACTAAATCTCTTGCTTGTTCCTCACCACTCCCCACTATCCATTACCTATAGCATGTTTGACTGGTAAGTATGACATTTTTCTCAGTTTCTATTTTTACGTACAAACACGCTTCTACAACACACACACACGTCCATACTCTAATGCATACACTAAACCTTACATCCAGACAGACAACACACACACACACATACATACATACACACACTAACACACACACTTCCATACTGTAATGCATACACTAAAACTTACATCCAGACAGACAACAAACACACACCCACACACACACACAAACACACACACACACTTCCATACTCTAATGCATACACTATGCATAACCTTACATCCAGGTCAAGGTTTTCATGGCATGTCTGTGCCAAGACATCTGCATGCATAGTTTTAGTGTTATGTTACGATGCGTAATGACAGTAATAAAATCAGAGTGTGTGTTGGGTTACCGGTTGAGTGCGAATATGTAGTGGAACTGAATATTCTGCTGGGCAGCCACACGGCACGTCGGGAGGATATTCAGGGTCTCCACCAGCTTGATTATGGCATCATAGTCCTGAGGCACAAAGAGGGAGGTGTTATATGACCATCCCTTATGCACGTCAGTCACACACACACACACAGACACACACAGACACACACAGACACAGACACACACACACACACACACACACAGACACACACATACACACACTCACACACACACACACACACTCACACTCACACTCACACACACACACACACACACACACACACACCTTTAACTTTAATGTTTAAACGATGAGGCTAATGGGACAAGGTCCAGTTAACCCTTCACGCTTAACGAGACGATTTAATTGCATGAGCACAATGACAACTTGTGGAGCACAATGACTCAGTGTCTGTTATTTGGCTGTGTGTGTGTGTGTGTGTGTGTGTGTGTGTGTGTGGGTTAGTGTGGGTGTGCATTGTGCCTATTGCTGGCCGCCCGGTATGTGTGTGCGTGTGTGTCTCTCTAGAGGAGAATATGTGTTGATAATAGATATGTCATGACAATACTGATACTGAAACAAAGGCAGTAATACAGTATGCATCAAAGAGGATACTACATCAAGCACCTTCTACCTCACTTGGGGGTTTCCTGTCTTGACCTTAAAGCACAAAAATGAAACTGCAAATGCAACACCTCAAAGTGCAGCAGATGTTTTTGCAAGCATTGCAGCTTAATAAAATCTACCTGAAATATGGACTTTAGAGCGTGGATTTAATATAACAAGTTGCACTTAATAACCAGGTAATAGAGATAAAGGCTGTGCCCAAGCTCGTAGAATCAGTTGTTGAGATAACATGATAAACAATGGATCATTTCTCTTACACACAACATAATGTCAACACAACAGTGCTCTCAGTTGGGTACTCCTTCAGATGCACTATAATTGGGACCACTAGATGAAATTATGCCTGACATAAGGACAGGAGTAAAATGCACTGACATCCCTATAGGGCAGCAATGAGCTTTATCCTCTGTGTGGCAATACAGCATGAACCTTCAGAGCAATATCTTTTTTCAGTCTGTGTAATAGGGTAGTATTCACATTTGCATGTGTACACCAACCAGATATGATGTACTGCACACTACACCAACACACACACACACACACACACACACACACACACACACACACACACACACACACACACACACTCCTAGGTAAACAGACAAGACACCCACGCACACATTTCCCAGTAAATACAGATGCATACACACACACCTGTGCACCTCAGCAGGACTCCCAAGCATACACAACATGCACAATACACACAAACACACATACACACACACACACACACATCTGTGGGCCCCGGGAGGACTCACAGGCAAACACAACATGCAAGTCAACACACACACAACCATGTAGAATACACACAAACACACACACACACACACACACACACACACACACACACACACACACACAGGCAAACAGGCAATACAACAATGCACCCAGTGCATACAGATGCACACACACACACACACACTGACACACACACACCTGTATGTCCCTGTAGGAGAGCAGCAGGTTGACGACGATGTCGGGGCTGAGGAGCTCCACGGTGTCCAGGCCCTTCTGGATGCGGCCCAGCTCCTGGCTCAGGGCCCGGCCCGTGAAGCGCTCCCGTGCCAGACGGATGTCCCGCCGGATAGACTCCCGGAAGTACTCGCTGCCGACAGCAACAGCACACATTTACAGTCAGGGAGGTAGAGAGGTAGAGAGGCAGAGAGGCAGGGAGGCAGAGAGGTAGAGAGGCAGAGAGGCAGAGAGGCAGGGAGGCAGGGAGGCAGGGAGGCAGAGGGGCAGGGAGGCAGAGAGAGGCAGGGAGGCAGGGAGGCAGGGAGGCAGAGGGGCAGGGAGGCAGAGAGAGGCAGGGAGGCAGGGAGGCAGGGAGGCAGAGAGGCAGGGAGGCAGGGAGGCACCAACCACTCAACAACACATTTCACCTCATGACAGGACAATGTTTAATGCACAATTTACAGTCAGGGAGGCAGAGAGACAGGGAGGCAGAGAGGCAGAGAGGCAGAGAGGCAGCAACCACTCAACAACACATTTCATATTATGACAGGACAACATTAGTTCAATGCAGCTGTTTGGTTTAGTGGCATAAATAATAAGCAACATTTACAGTCAGGGAGGCAGGGAGGCAGAGAGGCAATGAGGCAGAGAGGCAGAGAGGCACCAACCACTCAACAACACATTTCATATTATGACAGGACAACATTAGTGCAATGCAGCTGTTTGGTTTAGTACCATAATAAGCCTTATTGACACATCAAGTGCAAAGTCTGTGGTTTTACTTAAGGATATTTCACAGCTAGGCAAGTTAAATAACATTAGCATAGCCATTAGCCACCAGCAAAGATGTGAGAAACATCTGTTTGATGTTGAAGCTCAATGTACCCATATGCCACACTGTAGCTTCAGTTAATGCATGAGAAACCTTAACCACTGGCTGACTTGCCATTTTGCACATCCTTTAAATGAACACAAAATAGTCCTTTTTTAATGGGGGGCTAAACTCAGTCCAGTGAAGCACAGTATAAATCCAGTACACATTTCTCCTAAGGGTTTTTTTGAGAAACCCATATGAAATCAAAAACCTTACTTATCTCTAAGAAACAAAGATAAGACTGTTGTAAGAAGTATCTTTTTCCTCTGAGCACGTACTGTATGGACGCATTAGTTCATTTCGAGGACTGAAAGGGACCAACTGTATAAAATTCCCCTGTGTGTTGCACTGATCAAATCTTAAATAATGTCGTAACTAGAACCTCCATTTTGACGAAAAAAAAAAAAAATCCAACTCCAACTACAGCTCAACTTCAGAAGAGAAACCAGTATCACAGCAGCATAAACAAAACAGCGTGCCACAATCATATCAACATCTCACTTGGCTCCTCTTACAAAGGATCCCAGACTAGGAAGCTACAGTATGCAGGAACACACCCAAACAATGACACAGAAACCCCCAGATGCCTGACGAGGCTAAACCAGGTCATGGCACAAAACAGAGGCACCACAGACTGATGGAGAGTCGAGCAACAGCAGCGATTAAATTAGTTAAGTTACTGTGAGAGAAAGCCATGACTGCAGTTGAGGATGAGTTCCGACTGCCATTCCAATGACCCTAGCTAGCTCTTTGGCGTTGTAGCCAGAGTGCATGTTTGGTACCCCAGTGACTGGTGTGTGAAGGCATAGTGTCATAGTGACACTGAGGAGACGAGCTTAACAAAGCGACACCAATCACTGAACTATGTTAACAATTTAAGGCATCAACCACTGATGGAGAGTCGAGCAACGGCAGTGAATAAATTACTTGTTTACATGTTTGGTACCCTGGTGACTGGTGTTTCAAAGCCCATGGGTGGGGTGGGGGGTCACTGCTCTCTGCCCTGCTACAGCCGCACAGTATGGCTGACGGACAGTGACACTGAGGAGATGAGCTTAATGAAGCTGAAGTGGATGTGGATCTTGCGTCACCAATCACTGAGCTATGTTAACAATTTAAGCCACATCATAGTCAGGGGCGTAGCCAGAAGTCATAAAATGGGTGGGCCCAGAAAAGAATCAGACGGGCCTAGCCCAAAACACATAGGTTACTTTTATTACTAAAACACTCAATCGAACTTATAGAGCCTTCTGACTGGGTGGGCCTGATTGACAAGTGTGTGGGCAACCTGCTACTCTCCTACAGAGACATCCAAGTGTGTGTGTGTGTGTGTGTGTGTGTGTGTGTATGTGTGTGTGTGTGTGTGTGTGTGTGTGTGTGTGTGTGTGTGTGTGTGTTCAACATGCTTGCTTGTGTGTTGTGTGTGACTGTGAGTCTTCCTGGAGCCCACAGGTTTGTGTGTGTGTATGCACCCCAGCCCATACGTGGCTACGCCTATGATCATACTGGATAATAATAACAATAATAACCTTTACTTGTATAGCACAGTTCATACATACAAGATGCAGCTCAAAGTGCTTTACAGTTTGGCAAGGTCACAACAAGACAACATTTCTTGCAGTCCAATGGCATCAGAGCAATTGAACACAATAATGAAATGGCGCAGTGATGGATAGTGATGTGGATGTGGATAGTGATGGTGTGGGCATAGGAGGCTTTATGTACCTGGAGTGGATGTGGACGTTCTCCAGTGTGTGGACCAGCCTGTCCACCAGGGGGGTCAGCAGCGGCTCCAGCTTGAAGCTGGGCTGCATGAGCTCCTGGATGCCCTTGATGGTGCAGGCATCGCTGGCAAACACCTTCCCTTGGGGAGACACCATGTAGGGGATGAACGTGTAGCTCCCGCACTGCTCCTGAGGGCGATCAAACACACACATACACACACACACACACACACACACACACACACACACACACAGAAAGAGACAGAGACAGAGACGGACAGACAGACAGACAGACAGAGACAGAGACAGTCAATGGTTCAGTAGATAGCAGGTGACAGGTGTTTCAAAACTATTGTGGGCCTGCTTGTTTTCTGTTTGCAACGAATATGCAATACGGAATTGAAAATATGGTTAATGAAAAGTAAACAAATATCTCATGTCACTTTTTTGTTAAACCTGTCAAAGCTTTTGTAAGGCAAGCCCTAGCAAAGAGCTTAAGTTACATGCATTATGCATTAAGGTGCATTATACCTTCAGGGCTTGCAGGTCATCTTCCTGTTTATTGCAATACAGAATTATGTTGTTCGTCATGTTGAAACTCTCCCGCACACCCAGGTGATAGAAAAGGGAAGGCTGGCAAAACGAGTCACTCATCTCCACAACGGCAACGTCTGTAATGCAAAGTCCATGAAAAAAGCACTCCAGATTATGAGCCAAAACCTAGATTTAGTTTGGTTTGACCATTTTGTCATAAACAAAAATGATTATGACAAAGAATGGCTACAGCGCTATTTTAATGCACTGTGCAAATGTTTTAATACAGGCTACGACCTTAGGAGAAAACATGCAACAACTTGCCTGCGTTGTAGAAGTTGTCCAGAACGTCGGTGGTCCCCAAAGCAATTCTCTCGAAAGGAATAGTTTTTAACACCGCGTGTGTGTCCGCACATGCCTCTTTAAGGCATTTGAGAGACAAGTTTTCCTCTGTTTGGGGTACTGAAGCATGTTCAACGACTATGTAGACAACTGCCAGTGCCCTAGTCCGACTTCGTGGCGAAGTTATATTTTTACCGGAGTTACTGAGTTCGATAGCCAGTGGGTCCTGCCATAGACTTCCAGCCGAAACTCTGATAGGATCTTTTCTTTTGATCTCATGCAGGCTCATTCGCCTGCGCTCAGATGTGTACATTGTTTCTCTGTCAAACTGCTTTTTGCACAACTACAAAACCGTGAGTTTGAGCTGAAATTCCTTCATCTTGCTTTCTCCGGGTGACTGTATTCCTCAGATCCCAGGTGAGCCTTCCTCAACATTCCTTTCCGTCCGATTGGTCACACCCTCTCTACGCCTGTCACGCTGAAAAACATCTCGGGAAATAATTTAGGAAGCTGCGTCCTCTGTCGCCGTAAAGATATCATTGCAATAATCCACGTGGTTCCCTGGTATTGCATGTAGATGTCTCAATTGCATGGTGTTTTTTCGAAACCCATCGGAAGTCAAAAGAGAACTCCACTGCAAGTGGTGCATGCCTACACTGATCAATCTTATCATTCTCAGTCGAAAGCATATGGTTTATCTGTGGAATCTTTAGTCGTTAAATCAGAAGTCACCAAAAAAAACATCTGCATCCCAAGAACATCTGAAGCCAAACTGTTCACAAGAAGTAAGGCTACCTGTGGTAAATCGAGTGTTTTACAATATAAGCTCACCTCCACCACACTACTATTTTAATAAGAAAGAAATGCAATGCTGTGTTAAGCCAACTGGGGAAATTTCAGAAGAAAACACACATTATGAGCAGTAAAGAGAGAGAGAGAGAGAGAGAGAGTGTGTGTGTGTGTGTGTGTGTGTGTGTGGAAATCATGATTAATGAGCAGATTGCACTCGCAATGGAGCAGTTTGTGGTTAATCAAGGGCACATTAGCTGTGCATAACAGACAAGGAAGGCGCTGTTTTATTCACCTCTCCCTATATGTTGAAATATGCTATAATATGCAGACATTTTAGGTCACGGGCTACTCTAGAGGAACTGATAGCTTCTCTCCCAATGTAGAAAACTTTCTGGCTATGCAGAATATGAATGTTAAAATGGATCTTGGAGTGCACCACAAGCCTACTTATTTCACCCTCATAGGTGTACAATGAAAGCCAATGCATTACAATACAGTGATACCATGGAGGACTCAAAGTCAACATATGGATGGAGAAAGTTGGGACTTGCCTCAGTACATGTTTAATCACATCTACAAGGTGTATTGTAGGCTTTCAGAAAAATATTTTTTGATGTTTTTGAATGTTTGTTTTTGTTTTGGTTTTTGAGTCACTGAAAATGAAACACACTGATTCATAATGGAATCACTGGAAGTTTAAACTGTTTGCTTTTCAATTTGTTTAGTGAACTTCTCCGGCAGCAGAGGGCGCTATGGCCATAATAACATAGTCATTATGAGTTTATTTCACTCGCATGGACAGAGCACCTGAAAAGTGAGTAGGCTTATTAGGGAGTCTATTTGAGCTGGAGATCCATCATGGCAGAAACAACACTGAGGTGTGAATGTTGACCACCCTGCAATTGACAATAATGATAACAGTATCGTCAAAGGGCCTCCTGGCACTACATGGTGCTTAGAATCATCCTAACCCCTTGGGCATACAATCACTTACTTGATGGAAACAACTTACTGATTAGAAGCAATAATTGCAAATTAGTGTTCATCAACAAAGAATAAGACAAGTGGGAAGAAACATTTTAATCACAGAAATGAAAAGTTTCAAAAAGTTCTAAAATTAAACATCTTCAGCTGCTCTAACCAAGTTACATAATTTAGAATGCATTTCCCCTAATGTGCATTTTCCTCCATGGTCTTGGTGATCCAGTCCAAGTACTGTGCAACTCTGGTGTACACTCCGTAATTCCCGGCTTCTCCACAGTTGATTCCCCAGCTAACAATCCCAGCGGCCCAGTAGTAGTCGCCTTCCTTTAAGATATAAGCCCCACCGCTGTCCCCCTGACACGTGTCTTTACTGCCCTCGGGGAACCCAGCACAGAACATGTTCCCAGTAAACACGGATATGTCTGACGAAGCGGTTCTCTTCTCGTCAATAGAGGTGCGGCACTTGTTTTGGTCCACCAGGGGGAGTCGTACGTACCTGAGCTCATTAGCAATCATGCTTTCCTCTTGGATGCCGAACCCTGACACGGTCCTAAAAAGGCAACCAAAAATGATCATCTGTTGGCCATGGTAAATACATAAAGATCTCTTTCTAAAGACATAGACACGTATGTTGCGATTCTCTTACCCAACTTTTCCTGTCGTGTACTGGGAGTTGGGTGGAGGCAGACAAAGTGGCATAACGTCTTCACCAAAAGTGATCGGATGCACCAGCTTTATGAGGGCAATGTCATTGTCGAAGTTACTTTTCTCATCCGGGTTATCGAACTGGGGATGAACATAGACAGCTGCCACCTCAAGAGAGGGTGTTTTTATCAGATGGTGAACGTCATTGTTTCCCACATACAGCTGTAACAGAAATTTTGCTAAATCAACTAAAAACAAAACATCAATTGGTCAGATTCACCTTCCTTGTCTTTTATACACAAGGTGTATAAAAAAGGTATAAAACATTAGTGGCATTTATTTCACAAACATAACCCTGTATGTGTAATGAATACATGCAGACCCACACACCACACACATACCATATATACACCACCATATATACACCACTGAAGCACAGGTTTGTGTAAAAGGTGACCATTAATCTTTTAAATCTTTTAGAATTGATGGTTACTGGAACGGAACTAAACTTCTGTAATAATGCCAGCAGTGCTGTTTTTGGCCTCTCACATACCGTTTTATCTGCACCCCACATACTGGTATACTGTACATTCAAGGGAACGTCCCACAGAAACACACACACACACACACACACACAAACACACACAAACACACACACACACAAACACACACAAACACAAACACACACACACACACACACACACACACACACACACAGACCTTTATCCGTTGCTTTGTCACAGACTCCAGGTTGTGAGCCGCCGTGAGGATCCATTTGGGCGCGATGATGGCGGCGCCTCCACGGCCGGGCACAAGGAGCAGCACCTGCCAGGGAAACTCCCCCCGCCGCGCCACCTCCCCCTGCAGCACCCTGTGCCGGCTCTCGAAGGAGTGCAGAGGCCGGCCGCACACTGGACACACAGGGGAGGGGTGAGTGGAGGGGGGAGTGGGGGAGGGGGCAGTAGGGGAGGGGGGAGTGGGGGGAGGGGTGAGTGGTAAACGGACTGTCTGAAGTAGGCCTGATGCACAGCTGCTGCTCTGCAGTCTTGGGTGTCTTGTTAAAGTCTGCCATACTTCATAAATGCACTTGATTTAATGGTTACGCTGTATCTTCTGCGGAGTGATTATCAACTGTGAAGAGTCACCCATGGTATACCGTGGGATATCCTCACTCCTATCCTGACACTTAGAATGCTCAGAAAGTGCTAAATAGTTCGACCGGACCTTGCTGTTGTATAATCATAAATAAATAAACGGCACCCAATTGTCATTGTGATTACACAGCACACCACACCACACCACAGGCCGTACACTGGAGATACAGGGGAATGGTGAATGGTGAATAGGCTGTCTGCATTTATAGAGCCCCAATACATGCAGCGTGCAGTGATGGGCAAACTAGATTTTAAAAACAAACACAAAACAAGCAGCACCCATTTGTCATTGTGTATACACAGCCCACCACAGCACACAGGGTACACAATGAAACGGACTGACTGCGTTTAACCCATCACACACGTGAGCAGGGGGCAGCCATGACAACGGTGCCCCGGGAGCAGTGTGTGGGGACGATACCATGCTCAGGGTACCTCAGTGTGTGTGTGTGTGTGAATGTGTATGTGTGTGTGAGGATGGGGAGCAGTGTGTGGGGACAGTGACATGCTCAGGGTACCTCAGTGGCACTACTGGCAGTTGATGGATTCAAACCTGGGATCACAAGTCCCTTACCATAACCGCCAGTCCACCACTGCTCCATTGATAGTACCCTTATACATAGAGACTGCAGTGGTAGGCAAACTAGATTCAGAAGCTACAATCCATTACCACGCATTATAAATCACCTGGTTCTCCCTTTGTGAAGTCATTGCTAACTCACAACCTTCATAACCTCACAATGGCAATGCAATATGGCAGACACCATTAAGCCCAGCATTCTCTCTATATATGTATCAGTCAGAAATTCAGTGTTTACAAGAACGCTTTTGTTTGCTGATGGAGGTACTGAGTCATTAATAAGCTCATACTTGCGAACGGAAAAATCGCATTTTGTCAATAAGCAACTCTGTAAGTCAGAAATCAATGGCCACTTTACTGACAAGGAACCCTAATGATCTAAAGTGTTTGTCTTGTTAAAGGTGCTGTGTGGCGAATGAAATCAATGTTAATATCACATGACGGCATCATTCCACCCACCTGGGACACACACAGGAATGACGTCATTGCTGGTCTGCTTCCATCTGCGGTTGGCTTCGCAGGTAAACTGCACCGCTATGATTGTAAATTACACAGAGGGTGTGTGTGTGTGTGTGCGTGTGTGTGTGAGGGAGAGAGGAGAGTGAGTGAAAGAGAGAGAAAAAAATAGGTCATATTTGTTGGTCATTTTTTTTTCTCACATACAACAACCATTCGCAATCTCACAGTTTAGCTTGGTTGGTCTAAAGAAACAAAGCCTGCCCAGTTTTTTGTATATTCATTTTATCATTCACACAATATTTAAGTCATAACTGTAGACAGATGGGTGTCAGCTTCACTAAGAGGTCTATCAGTAACTTTATAATTTATTTTACACAAACCCGAAAGTGTATACAACCGAGGAACATTAGTCTGGCTATCAACAAGCTGTGTAAAACAGTGTAAAAATGTTAATCAAGCCATTACCGTCATGGTTCTTGTCAAATGAGTAGTAGGGCTCATTGCAGCGATACTCGATGACAGATCGGTACTGGTTGCTCCGTACGTCAGAGACAAACGTGAAGTTTCCGTTCAGCAGAGTCTCAGGGTCTCCACAGTCAGTTACTGTAGGAGAGAGAGGAGCAGGGTAAGACACAAACCATCATCACGTGCTTGAGCACGTATCCCACAAAACACACACACACACACACACACACAGCATGCTCACTGCAAGAATCAAAGTAGAAACATTTATGCAAAGGATCACAAGCACCCACACGAGCGAAACTTTCCTTCACTTTCTGTTTTTGATGTGAAAATGCTCAAGTTGAATCATTCTGTCAGGAGGAGTAGTCACTGTTACAAATTTAATTAATTCAATGAACCTGGCCGGTAGTAAAGTGTAAAGTAGGTGTTTGCCATAAAGCGTGTTTAGTGTTAAAGTCTTACTGTGACACTCATGAAGAGACATGAATAAAGAGATGTATGAGATGATGTGTTGTCTGTTATTGTGTTAACAGTCTTACTGTGACACTCATGGAGAGACATGTGGGCTGAGGTGTTGTGTGTTAATGTGTGTGTAGTGTTAAAGTCACTGATGAAGTAGTGTTAAAATCACCAATA
>CM059277.1:6040501-6065501 GCA_030347295.1 Setipinna tenuifilis
CGCACACATACACACAGCACAAATGCACACACACTGGTGGTCACACGGATTGAATCCAACTCTGGCCAGGATCCAAACAAGGACTTCCTGGGCTCATGGTACACACCTTTCTGCTTCCACTACTACTACCATCACTAGTACATGATCACTAGTACACTAGTACATCACTAGTACGTGATCATGTCTTTACAACTGAACTACAACATTAGTCCAAATATTTAATACCCATTCCAAAGCCCAGTTTCTAAAAAAAGAACCATGGCAGCTACAGACCTGGGGTTTTCTGTGTCTGTAGCACTAATTGTATATATTAACTGTGTAGATCGACTGACTTGCTAAAATATGTTGTTTACAATAAAATATGATCCCAGAAGGGGGGCGCTGTTTACAGAAAGGGTTAAACTAATGTAACACCATATGATCTACAGACATCATGTAAGTGTTGTGATATTACGTGTAAGTGTTGTGATATTACATGTTGCCATAATAAAGTGTAAGTGTACTCCTGTAGTTGTGTGACTGTTATGAGGCTGAACCCACCCACTGCCTGGTAGAACACTGAGAAGCCCAGGTGCTTGTGCAGCCCCGGATTGCTCTCATCGGCCTGGAAGATCAGACGCAGGTGGTTGCCAGGCGCCACAATAGGCTGGTTGCCGGGGTGATGTCCACTGGCAGAGCTGGCTTGACCACAGAACTTCCACAAAACTTTCTTATCATAGATGACCTGTGAAAAAAGGGTACATCCCTAAAACAGTGGTAGAGCATGGTAGAGTACATAGACTACACTTGGTTTTGGAGGTGGTTTTACACTACACTACGTTCCGCAGTTGTTAGTGTAGGCAGTAAGTGTTTCATATAGACAATTTAAATAGGCAGTAAGTGTCTCATATACACAGTTTAAATAGGCAGTATGTGGTTTATATAGGAAGTAAGTGATTTGTGTGTTGCTTCTAAGGCCTGGGCAGCTTGTGTTTAAGACACCTGTTAGGCTGTAGTATGCCCATGGACCACAGATGCAAATTAGCTTTCTAGCTAACTCTGGTACTAGCGATGTCTTGTACATGGTCCCTGTCAAATAAGCTAATAAAACAATAAGCTAATGCAGGGGCACTTTAAAAACCTCAGCTTCAAAAATCACCTACATGTACTCAGAGCAGAGAAGAGCCCAACGTCATTTTTCCCTTAATTGTCTGCTGAAGTAACTAAGTTGGGCCTTAGTGGAGACAAGTGTCAAGATGGTGGAACACACTTAATAAATGGCTGTTTGATGTAATTTGATGCAGTTGGTATAATATTATCTGATGGGTTTGTTTCTTTTCAGGCTTGCTGTTCTCAAGTGTTGTGCCTGCCAAGTGAGCATGCATACATGCATAATTACATACATACTTACAGACACACACACACTAACAGGCATTTAGATGTTGAACAGTCTCTTGGTAAGCTAATTCACAAACTCACGAATAGTTCATTAAACACGTATGTACAGTATGTCACAGAAGTGAGTACACCCCTGACATTTTTTTCCTTTTTTTATTATATCTTTCCATGGGAGAAGTCTAAAGATATAATATTTTTCTACAATGTAAAGTAGGCAGTGTACAGCTTATATAACAGTGCAAATTTGCTGTTCCCTCAAAATAACTCAACATCTTGGAGGTGTGCTTGGGGTCGTTACCATGTTGAAATACCGCCCTGCGGGCCAGTTTCAAAGGGGGGGCATCATGCTCTGCTTCAGTATGTCACAGTACATATTGGCATTCATGGTTCCCTTAATAAAAGTCCGCAGTGCCGGCAGCACTCATACAGCCCCAAACCACGACACTTCCTCCACCATTCTTGACTGTTAACAGGCCACAGTTGTCTTTGTAATCCTCACCTGGCTGAAGAGGATTCCAGTGACAACTTCTGACGCTCTAGTGAACTCCATGCCCAAGAGAGTTAAGGCAGTGCTGGAAAATAATGGTGGCCACACAAAATATTGACACTTTGGGCACAATTTGGACATTTTCACTTAGGGGTGTACTCACTTTTGTTGGCAGTGGTTTAGACATTAATGGTTGTGTGTTGAGTTATTTTGAGGGAACAGCAAATTTGCACTGTTATATAAGCTGTACACTGCCTACTTTACATTGTAGAAAAATATTATATCTTTAGACTTCTCCCATGGAAAGATATAATAAAAAAAGGAAAAAAATGTCAGGGGTGTACTCACTTCTGTGACATACTGTATGTGTCTAACAAAACTAAATAACAATCACTAGAGTATCTGTGTCTGTAGTGTCCCTGCTGCGGGAAACTTATTCAGGCACATGCACCTCCCTGTATGTATAAAGGTTGCCTGCTTACTCTGTGTTCCTTTACACCTCTGTCAGCTTATGTCCTCCTTTTTGTAAGTCGGTTTGGATAAAAGTGTCTGCCAAATGCAATGTAATGTAATGAAAGCTGCATGGACCTCCTCAGAGCCTCCTCAGAAGCACTGACCATTAGAGAGTCATAGTAACAGTCGTCCGAGGGCTCGATGTCCAGATGTGTGAAGGTGAGCTGGATCCGGTAGCCCGTGGGAACAGTCAGCTCCCACTCCTTATACACACCCACTGGGTAGGGCTGGGGGTACAGAGGAGACTTCACCTCCCCATACATCACGGCAGGAGTGGCACTCACCTCCTCACTCACACACACACTCACACACACACTCGCACACAAGAGGCTGGAACAAAGTTAGAGATGTGTGAAAAATGTATAAGGGGATGTGCATGTTGTGTGAAGTGTAGAGATGGTGTGTTTGACTAAAGGTAGTTTAGCAACTCACAGTCTTAACACATGCAAAAGAAAAAGGCTTAAGTGTGACATGCATCTGCCCATTACACTTTTGGAATAAGAATACAAAAGTCAGAGTATGCAAACGCTTTCATTCAGACTCACCAAAGAACTAAGTGTGTCCACTTCATGCTCAGGGTCGTCTGGCTTGTCATTATGGCAACTTTCTTTCACTCATAAAACTGACAACACTAAACTGTATTTAGGCTACTCTCTGTTTACTGTGGTGTTTTTACATGCTTCAGCTGGTTGGAAATGGTGATTGATTTTGAAATGGCAGGGTCTAAAAGTCACAAGAGTGAATGTTTTGTGTTTGATTTGGCCAGGAGAGTGAGAGCTGGAGGACAGACAAAGAGAGAGAGGTAGAGAGACCGAGAGATACAGATGGACAGACACGTCGCTTCCCGTAAAACGCTGCTAGATTTTGGGGGCTGTTTGCTTAAAGGGACAAACTCCATGGCCCGTGTTCTCTCCCACCCCTTTTTTCCCCTCACACTGCCCTCCATAGTTTGGTGGACCGGTGCAGCCTGAGATTGTTTAATATGGCTCCAGCTCAGCTTTTGCTTTTGATCCAGCAGCAACGTTGTAGGCTAAACAAACAATAATATAAAGCCCAAACTGAACGTTGCGCAGTTGCAATACCTCACATGCCCACTGGGGGCTGGCCACAGAAGCAATCAACTTCCCATAGACTCCTGTGTCACTTTCACAGCAAAATTAAAGGTATTTGCAGCCTGGTTCAAAAATCGGTTTTGATGTGTTTTGGTAGTTTTCCAGTCCATGATAACTGGATTTAGTAGTTTTCCAGTCCATGATAACTCTTAGAAGGGTGATTTTTAAAAGAATCCATTAGTTTAATCCCCAGATACAATGGCATTACTGTAACAGAATTAACAGGTAAAGATGACTGTGCCTGAAACCCTACATTTAAGCCTCATCTGGTCTGTGAGAAAGTCTATGCGCGATATCACAGAGGGCTTGTCCAGTTCTCTTACATCCAGCTTTTGATTTATTTATTTATTTAATATATTTCTCCATTTTAGTTCACAGCGTTCCTTTTTGTTGGTTCTAAACTGACTTTATAGTCAGTCCACAAATTAAGATTCAGCTAGTTTCTCAAGGCTGTGGACCATCAGGGAAGACTATGCATAATCAATCAGGTGAGTTAATAGTTATAGTATACAATAGTTAATAGCAATAGTTAATAGCGAGTTAAAAACATAAAAACACATTAACTTAAAAACTTTTTGTACACTCAATAAAGAAGGCAGTGCTTATTTTAAGCATTTTAATGTGCAGTTTTATCGTTGAATGTCATAAAGCATACAACAATCCCTTGTAGATCACTGGAATGCTGGAGTTCTTTCATTTAACATTACATTACATTATTTACATTACATTGCATTTGGCAGACGCTTTTATCCAAAGCGACTTACAATCAAGAATGTTAACAATGGTACGTCAAATTATAGAGAGTGAATAAATGATGAAGTTGTTTATTCAGGGTCATAGGTCATTCATCAGGAAGCAATACAATTACATTTAGACGTCACAGAGAAGTTTCATGAATTACACAATTATGTGTATACACACAGTTATACTTACTGACGGGACATTTGCTGCAGATTGTGAAGCACATATACTGTAGGTGTGAATATAGTATGACTGACTGCAGGGTCTTTCCTGGCCTAGTCACTACCTTCCTGCTCAATGGTCTCCCTGATCCAGGTCAGATAATTCTGCACCTTAGTGTAATATCCTTTGTACTCACGCTCATGGCAGTTGGGACCCCAAGACACAATGCCTTTGAGCCTGTAGGGATCACCTGGCTTCCCCATACCTGACTTGGGCACAAACACAGGACCTCCACTATCCCCAAAACAGCTGTCAACCCTGTCCATCCCTGCACAGAACATGTTGTCTGTGAAAATGTGCCGATTCCCTTCTTTAGTGGGTGTTTCATTGCATATTTCTGTCGTGTATTCCCCTATATCTGCATAGTTTAACATTCTTGATCTGTTCACTTTCTCTGTCATTCCATACCCTGACACAGTGCCCATTTTGCCCTCGAGAGCAGCCCCCTCTGACTTCTCTGGCAAACAGATGGGCAAGAGGTTTGGACCAAGCTTTACCCTAGAGGACATTTTGAGCAGAGCAATGTCATTGTCATAGGACGTTCGGCTGTTGTCAGATATGCCTCTCTCATAGGCAGGATGCACAATGATCTTTTCAGTCACCATGGTAACTGCTTTGGGGTCTATGCCATCTACCATACCTCCATGCAGAGAGAGTGATTTGGTTTCATGTCCGTCCACCACATGAGCTGCAGTCACAGCCCAGCGGTCATTGATCAAGGAGGCTCCACCTCTGTTTGGAGATTTCATGAGGAGCTGCCAGGGTATCTCTCCAAGTTTGGCTCTTTTTCCCCCCAAGATCCTGCCACTGCTGACGATCTGAGCGTCTGTCAGTCCACAAACTGCAAGTAAAAGAAAGTGAGAACCCTAACATTGCCATTTGTGTACGTACAGGATATGTAGGGTTAGGCCTCATATTTGTTTTGGCCTTAAATTTCTATTGTTACATTCAACATAGAAAAATTAAACCATCTTACTTGGGAGACATCTTGGCATTTTTGTCTGACCGGTCTTGGACCTCCAGAGTCCATCTGCCTCACAAGTGAAAACCTCTGAAGGAAGAGAGGGCGACATTTAGAGAGGAAGAGACACAGAGATGCATTCAGAAAGAAAGAGACAGACAAACTAACAGACAAATCACTTAAACACCTTTATATCATTGCTGCCCAATTATTCCTCAGAATTAAGGGAGCAATACCTGCCTACCCATAAACACATGCACACACATAGACACACACACACACACACATACACTGACACACACACACATGCACACACACACTGACACACACACATGCACATATGCACACACTACAAACAAATGAACAAAACAAACAATAAAAACCCGTTTACACAAACACGTGTATAAATTCATATTATATTGTCAGCCCACCGTCTCTCTCTAGTTGGTAATATTTTGAGTTGCAGCTGAAGTGAATTTCACTCTTGTAGTGTGTCGACACTAGTTCCTCCACATTGACTGCGTACGGCAGAGTTGGCACCCCACAGTCCACCACTGTCAAGCACAAAATAAGAAAGAAATATACAAATAAATAATGAAGATATGAGAAATAAAACATGATCCTCTGAGAACACCTGGCAGCCTTGTCTGAAGCAGTCACGAATATTAAATTGTGGATCATGGGTGATGGAGACCATCTCCCCTCTCTCTTCTCTGGCAATTCAGACAAACGTAGATGCTGTAGGTTTTAAAGTGATGACCACATGAGAAAAACATCAGCCTATCACTGTTTTCCTTTTTGTTTAAGATGTTTTTGGTTGGTATTATATATTTATATATCATCATACATGTATTCAAAATGCATTTTGCTGTTCGTTAAATGCTCAGCGTTATTTGTATAGTATGTAATCTTCATAAGGTCTTTATGTTGTGTACTGAGGCCAAATTCATAGCTTGTGCCATAATGTACAGCAGTGCTCAGTTATCAAAGGACACCTGAGTGTTTTACAGTTTACAGCCACTTTCAGAATGAAGGAACTACTTACTTTCACAGCTGTAGAGAGGCTTCCACAATCCGTTTTTCTGGCACCTGGTCTCAAAAGTCAAATTACTTTTAATGCCAGGCCCTGAAGGCTTTTGTAGAGAGAGGGAGATAGAGACAAACAGAGGAGAATAACTGATTGTGTAGAGAAATGTTATTTCTGGCCTACTCTAGATGTAGTCTTAGTATAGAAAAATAAATGTTACTTCTGTCTATCCTATGTACGTATGTATGTGTATGTATGTATGTATGTATGTATGTATGCATGTATGCATGTATGTATGCATGTATGCATGTATGTATGTATGTATGTATGTATGCATGTATGCATGTATGTATGTATGTATGTATGTATGTATGTATGTATGTACGTATGTATGTATGTATGTATGTATGCATGTACTGTGTGGTCCGGATCCACGAAAAACCCTTTGTCACAGGTTACGGTGAGGGTGGCTCCTGTCACATACTGCTGATGTACAGGCTTGACAGTGGAGTGTGGCGTCACATCAATGGGGCAAGTCATCCCTGCGCTCACAAACAGACAGATGGTTTACTTACATTTTCATTATGACATTGCCTAATGTTTTGACCATCTTGAAGTCTGTATAGGTTACAGATTACTGCTTTAGATAGCTTTGCCTTTGTGTGTTTACAAGATCACTGGCCATAGATTTAAAAAATAAATAATAATAAAAAAAGCGAGGACAGGCAGATTTTGAAGCTAACGCATGTTAAGCTGTGATTTTGTATTCTTTGTATGTGTACAGTCCAGGCCAAAAGTTTGGACACACCTTCTCATTCATTGTGTTGTCTTTACTTTCATGATTTTTTACGTTGTAGATTCTGACTGAAGGCATCAAAACTATAAATGAACACATGTGGAATTACATACTTAACAAAGTTAAGACTTAACAGTTTTTTGTTAAGTACAGTATGTGTGTTTGTTGTTCTCCACGTAAAGCTATAGGGTGCCTTGTGGGTTTCTCACTTACTCTTGGTCTTGTACACAACAGTGAAACCCTTGTTGGTTCCGGCACTGTCCGAGTCAAACAGAATCTGGACCTTGCTACTCCCAGTGTCGATGAGGCCAGGGGCAACCATACCACAGAACGGCCCGTGAGTCTTTGAGCGGGTGACAATCTGCGGCAATACAACATGAGGTGGGACTGTCAGAAATCAGAACCCTCAAACCCACACACACAGCTGTCAAAGTCAGTTTTATTGTCAAAAACCATGTGTACAGGTTGCACACACAGAATTTGAAATTGCAGCTCTTCCTAGGCCCACAGTGGACATTAAACATCTTATAAACAAGACAATAAGACATGATGACAAAACATAACAATATAAACATAGCAAAAAGTACAATAGGCTTGTATATAATAATAAACAAATAAGTAAAGCACACAGCTGTGTTGTGGTTACTGGGCTGTCATGGTCACGAGTGTGATTCTGTGTACTTGATACTTGTTCACTTGACTCTTTCTTCCTCACTTGACACTTTCACCTTTCACCTTTGTCGCCTTGCTGTCTAATTTCGTTGTCCAGGCAACCGTTTAATGATAATAAATGTTCTGGAATCTTGAATCTTGTGCAAATGTAATTAATGCTGAAGCAAAAGCGAAAAAAATAGACTTGATGTTTGATGTTCACATACCTTGGAGGTCAGCAAACTTTAAAATATTTAATAATATTTTCATATACTATAGACTTAATCTGTGGTTTATGTATGTACAGTACTGTTAAACACCAAGTATGTATGGATTTACTAAAAATGACTTCCAGGCCTGCAGAGGGTGCTGGCGAGTCTCACCCTCACTGCATCGGTGCATTCTCCATTGGGTTTGGCCTCCACATCGAAGACTCCGGTGAACTCCAGCACCAGCTGTAGGCCCTCCTCCACAGACAGGCTGTAGGAGCAGTGGGCGTCCTCAGGGTAGGACCCCCCCGGACTGCCAGGAGGACTTACCTGGCCTCGCACAGACCCCGACAGATCCTCGGTGCAGCTCACTGAGAGAGGCAGAGAAGAAGAAGCAGAAGAAGAAGAAGAAGAAGAAGAAGAAGAAGGAGGAGGAGGAGGAGGAGGAGGGACAGGAGGAAAAAGAGGAAAAAGGGAGAGAAAAGTAGAAATAGACAGAGAGTGACAATGACAGGAAAAAACAGAGAAAGCGAGGGATAGGAAAGGAAGCAGAAACAGAGATGAGAGTAATAAAGGATAGACAGAAGAGAAAGCAGGGGTAGAGGTGTGGAAAGACAGAAAAAGAATAGAAATGCGGAAAAGCGACAAGGAAAAGGAACAAGAAAAGAGATGAGGAAAGAAGTAGTGACATGGATTAGAAGGCAAGAAGGAGAAGAAATGTGGAGGAGGAGGGCAAATGAAAGTAAAAAAGGCAAGATGATGGCAGATGGAAGAGAGGAATAGAGGTAAGAGAAGACAGACATTTTAAAATAAATAATACCAAAAATAGTCTGCATTTGTGAAGCACATTGTATACAAAGGATGTAACTCAATGTGCTTCACAGTTTGACAAATGAACACAGGAAAGTTATGCACATGGGAAACTTTGTTATAGCCCAGTAGCATCAGAGAAATGATTAAAATCAATCAAATAAATAAAATAAATGAAAATAACAGAAACATAATCTCCCACTCCAGTACCAGTCTCGCTGCCCTTGGTGTGGATTTATTGTGTGGGTGTCTTACCGCTGCAGGTGTGGTTGTCTGCGTCGAGGAGGTAGCTGGGTGGACAGGCACATGTGTAGCCACCGATGAAGTTGTAGCAGAAGTGGGAGCACTGGTTGTTCGGATCATCACACTCGTCATAATCTGCTGACCAGACAGAGGGTCAAAGGTAAAATACACACACACACACACACACACACACACACACACAAATCTGCATCCTGTTGTCTCCTACTAAGCCACTTACACTGTATGGTGTAGAAGGCCCAGTGAAGAGGGGATCCTGGCTAACTACTAACATCTATTACATATCGCTACTGTATTAGCTCCCACTGTGCCACTCAAAGTGACTTTGCTAATTATTTTGCTAATCTATTTTTCATGGTTTATATTAAACAGTATACGATACGATAGGAGTGTTTCTGTCCTGTTCCTGTCCTGTCCCACTATGTTACTTACACTGTATGGTGTAGTAGGCCCAGTGGAGAGCGGAACCTTGCTAACCATAGGTGTAGCCACAGGTGGCTGGTGTGTGCCTGTGCCCACCCACTTGTCAATCAGGCCAAATCAATCAGAAGACTCCCTTTGTTTGATTGATAGTTTGATTAATAATCGTAACCTATGTGTTTTGGGCTAGGCCCACCTGATTTTTCACTGGGCCCAGTGATTTATTGCTACGCACCTGTGGCTAACTACTAACATCTGTTATATATTGCTTATACTGTATTAGTGAATATACGGTAGTAGTGTTTTCGCCCAAATTCTGTTGTCCTGTTAACTCCCACTGTGCCACTCAGAGTAACTTTGGTAATTACTTTCATCTATTACTATCTAATTACTACTTTGCTAATTACCATCACCTATTACACATTGCTTATATTAAAGAGTATACGGTAGGAGTGTTTTCGTCCTGTTGTCCTCCACTATGTCACCCACCCTGTATGGTGTAGAAGCCCCTGAAGCCGGTGTGTCTCTCGGTGTTGGAGTAGTCTGCACTGAAGGACACGTTGAGACAGCCACCGGGGGAGGACACCAGAGAGGGGTTGACGGAGGAGCGCAGTTCCTTCAGTGACATCCTCCCACACAGCGTGGAGATCAGGCTGCCATCAGCATACACCTGTGGGGTTGGGGAGGGGATGGGGGCAAGTGCGGAGGTGAGGACCCTGATCAGGCACGTTCTCAGGCAATACAAAAATAAAAAACACATGTGGCACTGATAGAAACAGTTTGTGTGTCTTTGTCTGTGTGCGTGAGAGAGAAAGAGAGAGAGAGAGAGTGGATTTGGTGACATCATATAAAAAGAGAGTGCATAACCCATATGCATCACATCCTTAAACAAAAAAACAAGAACAATCCACATTGATAGTTGGTGTGTGTGTGTGTGTGTGTGTGGGGGGGGGGGGGGGGGGGGGGGTGTATTAGGTGGCACGATATAAAAACCCTGTGTGATAAAAGCATAAACATCCTGTACAACTACAGAGAGGAAAAGAGGAACAATAGATAGATAAAGGGAGAGAGAGAGAGGGAGAGGCGGGGGGAGAGAGAGGTGGCGGGAGAAAGAGAGAGAGAAAGAGAGAGAGAGTGGGTGAGAAAAGACACCAGGTCATACATGCTCACATGACCACATGTTTTTAAACTTAATGTGGACTACTAAATGTGAAGAGCCATATTAAAGGGACAAATCATTTTAAAATAACCCCCACAGCAGTTTTACTGCATATTCTGTCATGCAAAACTGTACCAAACAGAGAAGCCTATGCATCGTACCATACCAAATTGTGGAATTTAGGCCTGGTGTGTATGCATGTGGTGTACCTGTGTATGTGTCTCTGCATGGGCGCTAGTAAATGTACAGTATGTCTGTGTTGTGTGTATGTATGTCATGGTATATACATTTGCATGCATTTGTATTTGTTTGGTCACTCTGTGTGTGTGTGTGTGTGTGTGTGTGTGTGTGTGTGTGTGTGTGTGTGTGTGTGTGTGTGTGTGTGTGTGTGTGTCTTACCTTCAGGGCATCGTTCTCACACTCATAGCCATCCTCCAGGTCGAGGTGTGTGAGGGCCAGGGTCAGTGTGTGTCCAGGGGGGGCACAGCGGGCCCAGGTCAGGCTGGCAAAGGGCTCGTACCCCCTTGGATAGCCAGGAGACTCCACCCACCCCACCAGGGGCACAGACCCACACAAGGGCAGGAAGACAAGACAAAGACTAGGATGGATGGATGGATGGATAGATAGATAGAGAAGTTCAATTAAATGAAGACTCAGCAAGAATCCAAAAATAGAAGGATGTTGGGAAAGAGGAAGCGAGTAGTCGATTATGAAAGTGAGTATTCATACATTTACATGCAAAAACACTTTTGATATAAAAAAAAATATAAAACAGAATGATTGCTTTTAGAAGATACTGAAACACATACATTAAAATGTAACATATTCAAATCAAAAAGAGCGAGAAGTAATTGGACCTCACTCTGTTCTCTGTTATCTGTTCTCGCACAATTCAGTGCGATACGGAACACCCAAGCACAGGAATCATAACAGAACTTTCATTGACCAGGAATTAGAACTATAACAGCAAACAGAACCCGGATTAGCGCTGTGTTCCAAAAGAGCTCTAAGGAGATATTTATTCTAGAATTCCATTAGAATAGAATACCTACCTGAGATGGAACATTCTGGAGTCTGCCCTCGTCTACCCCAACAGAGCCGATGTCCTGATGGAGTTACCCCAGTAATGTCTGTCAACTTCTCTCTTCCACTCTACTTCTTTTCTTTCACTTCCATGCCTCTCCTTCTCAAATGCTTCCCCTTCCCCTAAAACTCTCCCTCTCTCTCTCTCCCTCTCTCTCTCTCTCTCTCTCTGTTATTCTTTCCCTGTAGCCATTTCTGCAACATACTTATAAATAAGTAGTGAATGGCTGTGTTAAACATTGTATTGAAGTTATTTATTTGTACTAGAACATACATTGACACAATGTATGAATGAGTTGGCATGAACTACTTAAGAAGGGGGACAGGATGAAATAGATGGTAATCACGAAGGAGACGAAAAGGAAGCGATATGGAAAACCTGGAATACAGATAAAGAGAGAGCAGATGGAGGAAGGGCGGGACAGAGAGAAAGAGAGTGGGAGAGAGAGAAAGAGAGAGACAGAGAGACAGAGAGAAGAAGAGAGAGAGAAAGAGAGTGATGGAACACAGTGTTGTTTACAGGATAAAGTGACTTGTGTATGTGTTGGAGTTCAGCTCCTAGGAGCGGTTACCTCAGTTACCTCAGGAAAGGCGGGAAACAAAGAAACAAAGAAAGTTCATGCTCTGGTGTTTTCTTTGGTACTTACACTACTCTTACGGCAGCTGCTTGTTTGGCAACTTCTTCACTTGGGTTTTAAAAAATCAGATGAGAAATAAACACTTTACTGTCTGGTTATTTCATCACGGTGACTATTCATACCGTCTTGTGTGATTGATGTGTTGTCAGCCAACTGTCTAGCTTAGCATAGAGACTACAGTTGAAGTAATGTTACCCACTTCAGTGGCTGCTAGCAAAACTAAAACTCCTTTTAAATTAAACTGCCATTGGTGGCCAAGCTTTACTATTATGAATGTGCTTTAATATTACAAATGTGCTGTCACAACTCAGGTGAACCCAGGCATGCAGGACAGGTTCATGGCGCACGGTGAATGACATGGCGATCACTGATTGGCTGCTCGTAATATGGGTTCTGGACAGACAACTTGCTTGTCGACTTGATGCACCACAGATGCACCACATCGTATGACCACAGTGTGCTGTGAAGTTCAGCACAAAGTGAATGGAATATTTTTATACCGCTTTTTCAAGGTGCTATTTACAGATAACGTTAACCAAATTTCCTGACAATCGAATGAACACTCTCGGAGACGTTACATTCGCTTTCAGCTCTTTACAAAATTGCATAAAATGTACCCAACAGAAATGGTCGTGGCCTAATCAGTTTGAAGCGGGTTGTCTCAGGGAATGTAAGGAAACAGCAATTGTGTTTGTATGCCTTGTCGTTTTGTAGTTATTAGCCAAAATGTAATTTTCGGTAACTATAGCGCCCCCTATGGAACAAAATTTACAAAACATAACGTGCATCAAGAGGTTGTGACCCTACATAGCAAATCTGATATGATAACAACTTTCTCCAGCCAATATACTGGCAATCCAAAACCTCCAAAAATGTTTGTGTGTAGGCCTACAATATTCCCTAGGTGGTGCTACACGGCAAATGACAATTTATGGACTGAGTGTACCAGTCTGTTCAAGCCCAAGGTACAGTAGAAATACATTTTGGTCTTCTTAATTGCAACGTTTAGCGAGTTATTCCACGACATTTGATTTCGATCTCCCCGCCTTTTTGGGAGGGGGGAACCAAAACAACTTATTCCGTGTCATCTACATGCGGCTAGATGGGGCTAGATCCAGATCCTCAACAATGCTAACGCTAGCTGCAGTCAGTGTTGCCAGATTGGGCTTGTTTTGACTTTGTCAGGCGGGTGAAAAACGCCTTGGGCGGGCAAATAAAACGTGGGCTACTTATTGGCCAAAGTATTGTTGGGCGTTTTTTTGCTGAAGTGGGTGGGTTTTCGAACGCGATTGGGCGGAAATCACTCAATCGAAGCTTTTTGTACGAAGCTCAAAATAAAAGAGAATAGTACACACACTACCCTTGTCTGACTCTTATTACTCATGTGCCATGCTGTTGCACCAAAGGAAACACGAGAGCATGAACTTTCTTTGTTTCCCACCACCTTTACTGAGGCAATGCAACCGCTGCTGTGAGTGGAACAAACTCCAACACAAATACGAGTCGCTTTATCCTGTGAACACAACACAGTATTCCATCACTCTCCTCTTCTCTCTCTCTCCTTCTCTTCTCTCCCTTCCTCCATCGTTCTCTCTCACTACTCTCTCCCTTCTCTCTCTCTCTCTCCCTTCCTCCTCTCTCTCCCTTCCTCCACAGCAGGACATCAACACTGTTGAAGCAGACAAGGACAGAATGTTCTGTCTCAGGTAGGTATTCTATTCGATGAGAATTCTGATGTAAATATCTCCTTAGAGCTCTGTCTGAATACAGTGCTAATCTGGTTTGTGTTTGGTGTTATATTTCTAATGATTGGTCAGTTGAAATTCTGTTCTGATTTCTGTGCTTGTGTGTTCAGTATCATACTTAATTGTGCTAGAACAGAGAACAGAGTGAGGTCCAATTACTTTTTGCTGTTTGTGATTTGAATATTTCACATTTTAATGCATGGGTTTCAGCATCTTCTAAAAGTGATCATTCTAATCGACTACTCAGTTCATCTTTCCTAACATACTTCTATTTTTGGATTCTTGCTAAGTCTTCATTCAACTGGACTTCTATCTATCTATCTATCTATCTATCTATCTATCTATCTATCTATCTGTCTGTCTGTCTGTCTGTCTATCTATCTATCTATCTATCTATCTATCTATCTATCTATCTATCCATCTATCTATCCATCCATCCATCCATCCATCCATCCTAGTCTTTGTCTTGTCTTCCTGCCCCTGTGTGGGTCTGTGCCCATGGTGGGGTGGGTGGAGTCTCCTGGCTATCCAAGGGGGTACGAGCCCTTTGCCAGCCTGACCTGGGCCCGCTGTGCCCCCCCTGGACACACACTCCACCTGGCCTTCACACACCTCGACCTGAAGGACAGATACAACTGTCAGGACGTTACCCTGAAGGTATGATGCGCACATACACACACACACACACACCCAAACACACACACACAGTGACCAATCAAATTTGCAGATGTACAAGACAGGCCAAAAGTTTGGGCACGCCTTCTCATTCAATGCGTTTTCTTTACTTTCATGACTATTTACATTTTAGATTCTGACTGAAAGCTTCAAAACTACAAATGAACACATGTGGAATTATGTACTTAACAAAAAAGGTTAAGACTTAACACTTTCTTGTTAAGTACATACGTATTGTTCCTCTTTGCCTCTCTCTAGCTGTACAGGATGTTTTTGTCTTTATCACACTCTTTTTACATCACTTCACCTAATACCCCCCCCCACACACACACACACACACACACGCCCAGGATGTGATGGGTAAGGGTTACACACTCTCTTTTCATCTGATGTCACTCTCTCACTCTCTCTCGTTCTCTCTCACGCACACAGACAAAGACACACAAACTGTTTCTATCAGTGTCGCATGTTTTTTATTGTTGTGTTGTCTGAGAACGTGACTGATCAGGCTCCTCACCACCCACCCAACCCCACAGGTGTATGCTGATGGCAGCCTGATCTCCACGCTGTGTGGGTGGATGTCCCTGGAGGAACTGCGCTCCTTAATCAACCCCTTTCTGGTGTCCTCCCCTGGTGGCTGTCTCAACGTGTCCTTCAGTGCAGACTACTCCAATACCGAGAGACACACCGGCTTCAGGGGTTTCTACACCATACAGGGTGGGTGACATAGTGGAGGACAACAGGACGAAAACACTCCTACCGTATACTCTTTAATATAAGCAATGTGTAATAGATGGTAGTAATTAGCAAAGTAGTAATTAGATAGTAATAGATGAAAGTAATTACCAAAGTTACTCTGAGTGGCACAGGTGGGAGATAACAGGACAACAGAATTTGGGCGAAAACACTACTACCGTATATTCGCTAATATAGTATAAGCAATATATAATAGATGTTAGTAGTTAGCCACAGAGGCGTAGCCAGACATCATAACATGGGTGGGTCCAGCGAAAAATCAGGTGGGTCTAGCCCAAAACACATAGGTTACGATTATTAATCAAATAATCAATCAAACAAAGGGAGACTTCTGATTGGTTTGGCCTGATTGACAAGTGGGTGGGCACAGGCCCACACCCGCCACCCGTGGCTACACCTATGGTTAGCAAGGTTCCGCTCTCCACTGGGCCTACTACACCATACAGTGTAAATGGCCTAGTGGGAGACAACAGGACAGAAACACTCCTATCGTATCATATACTCTTTAATATGAGCCATGCAAAATAAATGATAGTAATTAGCAAAGTCACTTTGAGTGGCACAGTGGGAGCTAATGCAGTAGCAATATGTAATAGATGTTAGTAGTTAGCCAGGTTCCCCTCTCCACTGGGACTTCCACACCATACAGCAGGGCTATTCAATTAGTTTTCCATTTGGGCCACATTTCGAATCCAAGAACTTAAGTTGGGCCACAAATTTTCCGCACTTACTAACAAGTGGTCATTTTTCAGTAATTAGCCTACATATAATAATAATAATAATAATAATAATAATAATAATAGTAACTGTGAGAGGGGGAACTTTTGGCATCTCTCCCTCTCACCGTTTTTACTGTGTTTGAGAATGAACTCTGTGTGCTACGCTTGCCACCACCTGGAGTGCAGCACGGTAATGGTGTCACTGCGTGGCGGTAATTGCACGTAATTGAATGCTCTATTTAAGAGACGAGGAATAAACGAACAGAGAAGAAACGACACGAGCAAACAGAAGGACGTCAACGACGAACAGAGAATGAACGAAGGACACGAACGAACGTTGAGAGAGTGTTTCAAGATGAACTTTGAAACAGTGTTTGACGGTTTTCATTTTCATTTTCATTTATCCTTTATTTAGCCAGGATTGTCCCATTGAGACTAAGCGTCTCTTCTGCCAGGGAGTCCTGGTCTTTGTTCTTTCTTTGTTGTTTTATGTTTGTTTTTGTTCGTGCCAGGAGGGCACGGTTTTTGTTTTGTAGAAAATAAAAGACATACATATTTTTGTAACAACGTTCGTGAACTTCGGATATTTTTGTAGCCTATCACTTCACCCCTGCTTCCAGCCGGTTGCCATTCCTGATAGTGAGGAGCTAGTTGGCTTCTTAACAATAACATCTTTTAGAACAGCAACACATTCGTTGCAAGTCAAACACATTGGTTTGGCGTTGGCTGTCGGCAAAATAAACAAATATTTCACAGTCCATGCTGGATTGAACCGACGATTCTCATCTTCAATTTTTCGCTTGTTTACAATAGCGTGAGCTACCATGCATCATCACGTGTATGTTGCTAGGCACATCGCAACGCTGCCCCCTCCATGCCAAATTGGGAATATTTGCTAACTATTTGCACTGTAATGAGTTAAGAGCGGTTGTCTGTAACTATCAAGGATGTCGCGTGGTTCGCAAAAAATCGATTTTTTTTTTGTATCCAAACAATAGCATTTGATGACTTATATCACCTGTGAAAGTTTGAGTCTGATCAGATAAATATTTTGGGAGAACGAGGGCCCAGAAGTTTTGGGCAGAATTGGACTGTATTTTACGCTAATTTCACCATGCTTGACATTTTGACAAAAATATTAAAATAGAGCAAGAATCTTAAAACCAAAGAGTTCCACAACAAAACTAGAGATATTTGTGAGTAATTTGAGGTGTTTTATTAGTTCGTATGACAAAATCTGAATATTTTAGGGATTTTTACTTTATTGTCATTTTACGCTTAGAGTTTTCAGCGGTCAAATTCGAAGGCTTATAAATCCAAAAGTACCCGGAAATTGTCAAATTTTAAACTTCGCAGTCGAAGAGTAATACTTTTACTTGGTATTCGTGAAATAAAATTTTTGGGCACTGCAAAAACAAATCTCTGGGAAGACCCGATTAAAGTTGCGTTTTGGACAATTTCGGCACTCAAAAAGCTTCGTGGGGTCACGACCCGATCGTACATGGATTTCAAATACTAACTTCCCAAAGACTTACAAAGCAGTTCAAATACTTAAAAACACTTTTAATAAGCTACTGTTTCACTTACAAGCCTCATTGTATGGTACAGAGTTCAATTTTGAGCTTAGCATTCCCTGGGAACTCTACAAACAATAACAAAGTGTACATGCTTATACCTTCGACACATAAACATTGAAACACGATGGAAAACAGCTACATTTGAAACTAGATAGAGGTAGAAATCAATGCCAAACAATGTCTGTACCTTAAAGAGGACTATCAATGGGAAATCTAGCTGTATTGTAGGCCCATTCGTGAGTATTATTGTGCCGATCTCCTGCGTGATGATTTGAATTACAACTGAATGATTGAATCATGTGCCTTGGAGGAAAAGCATTTCAGACTGAGCTACAGTTAGCCCTCTATCTCCGACAGGGGTTGTTGTCTTGTGTTGGGAGAATTCTTGTGGGACTGCACACGACTTTTTTGAACCCAAACAAAAGTAAATCCCATTCACATCCCTATGTCTGGGACACACGCTAAGTGACAGGGATTCGTCCTTCTTGAAAATACCTGATGGATTAAGCAAAAAATAAATAAAACGGCGTTATGCAGGTGATCATGTCTGTCACAATTTGTACTGAATATTTAGGCTTGATGCAGCTTTTGGCGGCTCGGGTTTATCAGTATTTGTTTATTTTCTCATTATTTTATAAAACTATACACCGTCTTCAGTCGAGAAATACATGTATGATTGAATTAGTGTAATGATTAATAAACATCTAACAAATTAGGCTCGTGTTTCAGCCTGTGGTACATTTGCCCCCACCCCCACGCCTCACATCAAAGGCCCAAAAGTGAGCGCACAAAAAGAAAAAGCTAGTGAAATTAATTAACAGCATGTAGATGATCCAGGACTCGTATCTTTAAGTAAACTGAGTGAACTTGCAGTAACTTACCTGCGCGAGCTAGGAGAAGTTCGGCTTCAGTAGACAAAGCTCCATCACTAATCTTCAGCATCCTTTTGTGAGAGGAAATATCCTTGCCGCAGTCGCTTATAGAAACAATCTCCAGCAAGGAAGGATTGCGCGAACTCGCGCCACATGGCCCATCAACAAACCTTGAGTACTCACAGGAGATTTCCATTATAAAAGAGGAATCGCGTGAAGACAGGTTTCAACAGCATGGATACAGGTCGTTAACAATTATTTTTAATCGAAACCCACAATAATTTCGAGCTTGATATTTATTCAAAGAAAATCACTGTTTTGGGATTTCGATTTGGATTTTAGCTTCTTTTTCTTCATGCTAGCTGGAATTTTCCAAAAGCATGGTAACCCTGTGGACAGGGTCACGCATTCCTCCAAGGCACATGATTCCATCATTCAGTTGTAATTCAAATCATCACGCAGGAGATCGGCACAATAATACTCACGAATGGGCCTACAATACAGCTAGATTTCCCATTGATAGTCCTCATAGACATTGTTTGGCATTGATTTCTACCTCTATCTAGTTTCAAATGTAGCTGTTTTCCATCGTGTTTCAATGTTTATGTGTCGAAGGTATAAGCATGTACACTTTGTATGGTACAGAGTTCAATTTTGAGCTTAGCATTCCCTGGGAACTCTACAAACAATAACAATGAGGCTTGTAAGTGAAACAGTAGCTTATTAAAACTGTTTTTAAGTATTTGAACTGGTTTGTAAGTCTTTGGGAAGTTAGTATTTGAGATCCATGTCCGATCGGGTCGTGACCCCACAAAGCTTTTAGAGTGCCGAAATCGTCCAAAACGCAACTTTAATCGGGTCTTCCCAGAGATTTGTTTTTGCAGTGCCCAAAAATTTTATTTCACGAATACCAAGTAAAAGTATTACTCTTCGACTGCGAAGTTTAAAATTTGACAATTTCCGGGTACTTTTGGATTTATAAGCCTTCGAATTTGACCGCTGAAAACTCTAAGCGTAAAATGACAATAAAGTAAAAATCCCTAAAATATTCAGATTTTGTCATACGAACTAATAAAACACCTCAAATTACTCACAAATATCTCTAGTTTTGTTGTGGAACTCTTTGGTTTTAAGATTCTTGCTCTATTTTAATATTTTTGTCAAAATGTCAAGCATGGTGAAATTAGCGTAAAATACAGTCCGATTCTGCCCAAAACTTCTGGGCCCTCGTTCTCCCAAAATATTTATCTGATCAGACTCAAACTTTCACAGGTGATATAAGTCATCAAATGCTATTGTTTGGGTACAAAAAAAAAGAAGAACCGCGCGACATCCTTGATAGTTACAGACAACCGCTCTTAATAATATCTGGGAATGCAAAATAAATATTGTAACATTATTTATTGATTGATATTTGGTAAACTAAAATGCATAGGCCTATATTAAGTTCTGGAGACTAGTGAACGGTATTTTATTTTTCAAGCGCAACATCACCTCGGCCGCATCTGGGCCGCAGCCTTGCCGCGTCTGGGCCGCATGTGGCCCGCGGGCCGCCAATTGAATAGGCCTGCCATACAGTGTAAGTGGCTTAGTAGGAGACAACAGGATGCAGATTTGTGTGTGTGTGTGTGTGACCTTTGACCCTTTGTCTGGTCAGCAGATTATGACGAGTGTGGCGATCCGAACAACAAATGTTCCCACTTCTGCTACAACTTCTTCGGTGGCTACATGTGTGAATGTCCATTTGGCTACCTCCTCGACGCAGACAACCACACCTGCAACGGTAAGACACCCACACAATGCACTCACACCAAGGCCTGTTGAATGTCTGTCTTCTCTCATCTCTATTCCTTTCTCCTATCTGTAGTCCTTCTGCCTTCTTCTTTTTGACTTTAATTTGCCCTAATCTATATCTGAACTACATTTTAAAACAGCGTAAAACACTGCACATAACACTGAGAGCAATATCGTTAGCTTGATAGCATAATTGCCTAAGTCATTTTTTTGTGTTTTTGAAAAACAAGAAAAAACACATTTTCTAAAAATCACATGCATATTTTTTATTGATATTTTCACAGAACATTCATGTAGATGTGAGAAAAAGTTTGGAAAAAGAACAAAACCGAACATCATTTTTTTAATCAAATAAAAGTGACTTAGGCAGTTTTGATGTATGCAAAATGGCTGAGAAGATGTAATGTTTATTTTATATTCTCAGAAAAACTGCCTAAGTCATAGGCATAATCTGCCTAAGTCAGATTGATTGTATAAAAACTGCCTAAGTCCAATGGTAAAACTGCCTAAGTCATAGGCATAATCTGCCTAAGTCAAATTGATTGTATAAAAACTGCCTAAGTCCAATGGTAAAACTGCCTAAGTCAAATGAATGACTTAGGCAGCTATGTTTTTTTTTACTTTTATGAGTGTTGTGATTGGCCAATGACATAGGCAGACAGACAGGATGATGCAGAAGTGGTAGGGGAGTAAAGTTGTGCAAAAATCTCAATTTGACCAAAAAATGACTTAGGCAATTATGCTATGAAGCTAACGATATGCGTGTATAAAAGTGTGATTATACCATTTTTCAATGTGAGCACTACTATAACTACTAAATGTAGTATGGAATAGAAAGCAAAAACATCAAAAAAGACAGAAAACAGACGGATGTCTTTCTCCTGTGGTCATCACTTTAAAACCTACAGCATCTACGTTTGTCTGAACTGCAAGCTTACCAGAGAAGAGAGAGGGCAGATGGTCTCCATCACCCATGATCCACAATTTAATATTCGTGACTGATCCAGGATAAGCTTCAGACAAGGCTGTCAGGTGTTCTCAGAGGTTTATGTTTTATTTCTCATATCTTCATTATTTATTTGTATATTTCTTTCTGATTTTGTGCTTGACAGTGGTGGACTGTGAGGTGCCAACTCTGCCGTACGCAGTCAATGTGGAGGAACTAGTGTCGACACACTACAAGAGTGAAATTCACTTCAGCTGCAACTCAAAATATTACCAACTAGAGAGAGACGGTGGGCTGACAATATAATATGAATTTCTACACGTGTTTGTGTAAACAAGTTTTTATTACCTCCGCCAAGGAGGCTATGTTTTCGCCGGCGTTGGTTTGTTCGTTTGTCTGTCCATTTGTCTGTTTGTGAACAGCATAACTCAAAAAGTTATGGATGGATTTTGATGAAATTTTCAGGATAGGTCAGAAGTGGCCTAACTTAGAACTGATTTGTTTTTGGTGGTGATCCGGATAACCATCTGGATCCAGGATTTTTTTATTCAGTGAAGTTACCAGTGTAGCATGGAATCTACAGAGACTTTTATTTTGAAAAGAGGGAATATAGGTTGGTACGGAAATGAGGCTCCTGTTGCGGGTCAAGGAGTTGTTGAGTTTTTGGTTAGAGGGTTCAGTGAAAGACAGAGGAGAGTCAAAGCAGTAGTGGTGAGCAGCCCAGTAGTTCATGTTGGCAGTGGAAATTAGATAAAGTACTTTCCTGCACCGAAGAGCCAACCAAGTTCGTGTGAGCATGAGTGAACGAACCCACCTGCACCGAAGAGCCAACCAAGTTCGTGTGAGCATGAGTGAACGAACCCACTAGTAAACTATTACACCAGTAATAAAATGTTTTAACATGATTAATGTCTTTTAATGTCTTAAGGTGAGAATGACAATAAGGTGGAGACTTAAGCTGCCTTGGCGGAGGTCTGCGCTCTCTTAGTGCTTTTCTAGTTGTTTTATTTTTTTATTTGTTTGTAGTGTGTGCATATGTGTGTATGTGTGTCAGTGTGTGTGTGCATGCGTGCATGTGTCAGTGTGTGTGTGTATGTGATCAGTGTGTGTGTGTGTGGGTAGGTATGTATGACTTATACACATGTTGCCTCTTAATTCTGAGGAATAATTGGACAGCAATAATATAAAGGTGTTTAAGTGATTTGTCTGTTAGTTTGTCTGTCTCTTTCTTTCTTAATGTATCTCTGTCTCCGCGTCTCTTCCTCTCTAAATTTGGCCCTCTCTTCCTTCAGAGGTTTTCACTTGTGAGGCAGATGGACTCTGGAGGTCCAAGACCGGTCAGACAGAAATACCAAGATGTCTCCCAAGTAAGATGGTTTAGTTTTTCTAGGCCTAACCCTACGTATCCCGTACACATATGGCAATTTTAGGGTTCTCACTTTCTTTTACTTGCAGTTTGTGGACTGACAGACGCTCAGATCGTCAGCAGTGGCAGGATCTTGGGGGGAAAAAGAGCCAAACTTGGAGAGATACCCTGGCACCTCCTCATGAAACATCTAAAAAGAGGTGGAGCCTCCTTGATCAATGACCGCTGGGCTGTGACAGCAGCTCAACTGGTGTACGAACATGAAACCGAATCACTGACACTGTATGGAGGTATGGTAGATAGCGCGGACCCAAAAGCAGTTACCATGGTGACTGAAAAGATCATTGTCCATCCTGCCTATGAGAGAGGCATATCTGATGACAAACGAACATCCCATGACAATGACATTGCTCTGCTCAAAATGTCCTCTAGGGTAGAACTTGGTCCACACCTCTTGCCCATCTGTTTGCCAGAGAAGTCAGAGGGGGCTGCTCTCGAGGGCAAAATAGCCACTGTGTCAGGGTATGGAATGACAGAGAAAGTGTCCAAATCAAGAATGCTACAATATACAGAAATCGGGGAATATGAGACAGAAAAATGCAATGAAACACTCACTAATGAAGAAGGGAATCGGGTCATTTTCACAGACAACATGTTCTGTGCAGGGCTGGAAGGGTTTGACAGTTGTCATGGGGATAGTGGAGGTCCTGTGTTTGTGCCCAGGTCAGGTATGGGGAAGCCAGGTGATCCCTACAGGCTCAGAGGCATTGTATCTTGGGGTCCCAACTGCCGTGAAGGTGCTTACAAAGGATATTACACCAAGGTGCAGAATTATCTGACCTGGATCCGGGAGACCATTGAGCAGGAAGGTAGTGACTAGGCCAGGAAAGACCCTGCAGTCAGTCATACTATATTCACACCTATATGTGCTTCACAATCTGCAGCAAACGTACCTTTAGTAAGTGTAACTCTGTGTATACACATAATTGTGTAATTCATGAAAATTCTCTGTGACGTCTAAATGTAATTGTATTGCTTCCTGATGAATGACCTATGACACTGCACAGTAAACAGAGAGTAAATGCAGGTGAGTGTTGTCGGTTTTATCAAAGAAAGAAAGTTGCCATGATAACAAGCCAGACGACCCTGAGCAGGAAGTGGAAAAACTAGGTTCTCTGGTGAGTCCCGTGGCTTAACATGTGGAACTAGAAAAGCACTAAGAGAGCGCAGACCTCCGCCAAGGCAGCTTACGTCTCCACCTTATTGTCATTCTCACCTTAAGATGGTTCGTTCACTCATGCTCACACGAACTTGGTTGGCTCTTCGGTGCAGGACAGTACTTTATCTAATTTCCACTGCCAACATGAACTACTGGGCTGCTCACCACTACCGCTCTAACTCTCCTCTGTCTTTCACTGAACCCACTAACCAAAAACTCAACAACTCCTTGACCCGCAACAGGAGCCTCATTTCCATACCAACCTATATTCCCTCCTTTCAAAATAAAAGTCTCCGTAGATTCCATGCTACACTGGTAACTTGACTGAATAAAAAAATCCTGGATCCAGATGGTTATCCAGATCACCACCAAAATCAAATCAGTTCTAAGTTAGCCCACTTCTGACCTATCCTGAAAATTTCATCAAAATCCATCCATAACTTTTCGAGTTATGCTGTTCACAAACAGACAAATGGACAGACAAACGAACAAACCAACGCCGGCGAAAACATAACCTCCTTGGCGGAGGTAATTATGTACTTAACAAAAAAGTCTTAAGTCTTAACTTTTTTGTTAAGTACATAATTCCATGTGTGTTCATTTATAGTTTTGATGCCTTCAGTCAGAATCTACAATGTAAATAGCCATGAAAATAAAGAAAACTCATTAAATGAGAAGGTGTGTTCAAACTTTTGTAGTATTATTACTATGGGTGCCATGTGTATGTCCCTTCAATAAATCATCAATTTGCATCAAACACAGCTATTTGTTAAGTTTGTTCCACCATGTTGACACTTGTTTCCCCTGAAGGCCGACTCAGTAAGTCCAGCAGGACAGTTAGGAGGAAAATGACTGTGGGCTCCC
>CM059277.1:6068001-6093001 GCA_030347295.1 Setipinna tenuifilis
TTCCTTTCTGGAAAGCACCTCAGGCACGTCATGGCTTGAAACAGTATGATTAAAGTGGATTTCATATGATAATGAAAAAAATACCACAGACCCAGCCTAGCCATAGCCATAGAGGTTTATAGCTGACGTGTGGTCAAAGCTAATTTTTGTTCTATATTTGTGGTGTTTTCTGATATACTGTAAGAAGTTGGGCCTTTGTGTGTGTGTGTGTGTGTGTGTGTGTGTGTGTGTGTGTGTGTGTGTGTGTGTGTGTGTGTGTGTGTATCATTTTTACATACTACATCTGATACCACTCTGATCTGCACCTTGCCGGTGGGTGTGCACACATTTTTTTCTTGCATTATCAAACTCAGTGCCATGCTTACTTCCTCATACACAGATACACACACACACACAAATTTACCTAAACGCACGCCCGCACACGTATCCTCTTTTTAGTGCCTGCATATATCCTGACAAAGTTCAGCAATTGTAATACTTCCTGCTGTAATTATTTGGTTTAAAGTGTTGCAACACCTCATTTGGACTAAGATATATAATAGTTAACTCTGAAAAGTAGACCATGACATGGGCTAGTAGATGAAATGTTGTGTGACAAAGAAGAGTACACTGTCAGCAGTGTAGACATATCTCTTTCCACCTCTGTCATCGCAACAGTGCCTGCGTGTATTCTCTGGAAGCCTGTGAGTCACACACAAACACTCTTGCCCTACGACACTCTTCGCCGGCTGGCCAAGAGCGCGGCCATCGGCGGGTTGGTTGGTGATGTTCACACCGCTCCCACCTCCACAGCCACTGAGAGAGACAGGTGTCACTCATTTCCGGAGGGCCTATGAGGAGCCATGTTACAGCCTCCAATGTATCATGCCCTGAGGGCATATTAGGAGACATGTACCTCTAATGTGTCATGTCCTGAGGGCATATTAGGAGACTTGTACCTCCAATGTGTCATGTCCTGAGGGCATGTTCATTTTTGTCTTCACCAACACCTTGGTAATGTCTTTGTCCCCAGTGTCCTAATCCCAAACCTTTCCCGCTTGCTCACACATGGTAAGAATGTTGCTAATCAATGGGAAGGGCCACAGGCCCCAAGTGGGTAAGATCAAAGAAATAGCCACTGACATACAGTACATTATCAACTTGTACAAGCGCTGTGTAGTATTGTGCAAAAAGCATGATGTGGTTGATAACTTTCTAAGAAAGGTGGCAAATAATTCTTAGAAAGACTTCCACTGTTACAAATTGACTAGACTACATGTCATGGTATTGTGACTATGAGCAAATGCACATTTCCAATGATGTTATTGTCTCTTTGAACTGTAACTTAACTTCATTTACTTTATTTATGCATAAAAACCATTTAAATTCTCACAACATGTAAAAAGAAGAACAGGGGAAAAAATCACAGTCTCCATTAAATAAGAATTCCTCAAAGCAACCTTTTTTTTTCCTTAACACAAAATGATGGATTTACCTCAATATCCAACCACTCTATAATATATACCAGCACATCATCTGATACAATTCAAAGAACTGTTCTGTTCTGAAATGATCGTCTGATAGAAATCAGGTATATAACATTTATTTTTTTGTTTTTTAACAATGTGTGCAATATCCTTTATCCCTTTTTTCTTTTTAACTATAACAATGTGTTTTATCTACAACAAACTGTTTTTTATTATTAACCTTTCTATTACTTTTAAGGAACCATCAACCTGTCAAGGGACTAAAGATGGAAATTAGCCTAAACAAAGGCTACAATCTTTGTATATTTTGCATTTTTAAAATGCTATTTAATATATGCTGTCCCTTCGTCAAATAAATAAACTTGAAACTTGAAACTTGAAACGTTAAAAAAAGGCCCTGATCCAGACCTACAGTAATGTAATGTAGGGCAACAGATTTCCCCACCGGGCTCTTTGGCCCACTGTTACTGTAACTGAGCGCGATGCGGAGCAGAGCGGCTTCTGTGTGAGCTCTTACTGTAACTGAGCCTAGCGCACAGCCGCCTGCCTGTGTCTGCGGGATGCTACAGAGATTGCACTGAAGCATTGAGCTGTGCAAGAGACAGGAAGGAAAGATGAGAGACAGAGCGAGAAAGAGACAAAGAGAGAGAGAGAGAGAGAGAGGGAGAGAGAGAGATAGGGAGAGATAGGGAGAGAGAGAGAGAGAGGGAGAGAGAGAGATAGAGAGAGAGAGAGATAGAGAGAGAGAGAGAGAGAGAGAGAGGGATGGAGAGATAGAGAGAGGGAGAGAGAGAGAGATAGAGAGAGAGAGAGAGGGAGAGAGAGAAAGTGGGGCTGAGTGTACGACAAGGGGCAAGGGCTTCCTGTAAGGGTGAGGTTGTCGTAGTGACGCAGCCAGACAAGAGCAAAATGGGGTAATAGGGTACTGTGTCTGCCTCTTCCTTTCCTCACACAAAGGATCTTTATACCCTGTGTGTGTGTGTGTGTGTGTGTGTGTGTGTGTGTGTGTGTGTGTGTGTGTGTGTGTGTGTGTGTGTGTGTGTGCGTGTGTGTGTGTGTGTGTGTGTGTGTGTCTGTGAGATCCACCATCAGGTGTGTCCAAGTCAAGTCAAGTCATGTGCTAGACAGACAATGAATCGAAATTATGTTTCTTACTGTCCCATGCATAGACAGGACAGGACAAACATTAAAGAAAAACCTTAAACATTACAGTGTGTATACATTAAACATTAAACATTAAAGTGCAAAGACAAGACAATATGGAGTACTGTAAGGTACAGCAATTTATTTTCTTATCTATCCCGAGTGCAACATGTAACATTTATCATAATAAGTACCATTCTGCCCTGGCCATTACTTTGTACTGTAGTGTGTGTTACCCAGTGCTTGGTCACCACAGGACTGATTGTGTATTGCCTAACATTAGACACCATTCAGCAACACATCGGCGATGGGCCTGCCCTTACACGCAATGCAATCTAACACCTCACCATCACAAGACTGGAGCTTTGGCCACTAACTCGGAAACCGTGTGGCGATGAACGAAACAGGACGATGCATAATAAACTTGGGAATTTATCTGCTATCTGTGATGACGTTCACAGGAAAACAGTCCTGTGACTTCAGATCCAACACTCATAATGGTACATGTGATGACTTAAAGGGCTTTCACAATCAGAACAACACAAGCTGATCTGGCCCCTTGGTTCAGCACAGAGTAGTAGCCATAGGCACAGACATATCACAGTTTATATACTGCACAGAGGAGAAGCCATAGCACAGACATATCACAGTTTATATTCAGCACAGAGGAGTAGCCATAGGCACTTCACCCACCAGGTGCATGAGGGCACAAGCTGACCTTTCAGTGAACGTGGTAAGCACCCCACTCACCTCTATACTACATTTAAGTTAATATCAAACTTTGGCTTTCAACACCGTTGAATTTTGATTGAGCAGTGGTTATTAATTTGTGCTGAACCTAGGAAGCAAGACACCCTACGCAAATATGCTTTGTTTGCCCATGTCCAATGGGCTTATATTATACCTCAAGCATATTGAAACAATGAACTTTGTATACTAAAGTAAGTTGACATGTTATATACTCAGTATATGTACTTATTTCTCATCAGGCTATGTTAGTGCTCACTAGGTCTTCTTCATCTTTGGCCTATACAGCCTGTAAAGGGCTCAGATTTATGTGTTTGTGTTGATATACTGCATTCATGTACAGTCTGTAGAGCACCTCGGCGGAGGCTAATTTTGGCGGTGAAAGCACTGTGCTTTGCGTTGGAGCTCTGGGGCAGGAAGGAAGACCAAAGAATGGGAGCGGGGTGGAGCGGACAACCCGGGGAGGGGGGGGTATGGGGCTTTCCGCAAGAGTGAGAGAGGTAAAAAGGCAAAGAGAGACTGTGTGGCGCAGAGAGAGACAGAGAGAGAGAGAGAGAGAGAGAGAGAGAGAGAGGAAACAGAGAGAAGGGGAAAGTAGGGGCAGAAGGCAGTGTAGATAGGCAGCTAAAAGGGAGGCTATTTTACCCATTTTGCAGCTTAAATAGTAATCTAATTTTAAAGAGAAAAGGGGAGAAAGGTCAAGCTGAGGAGAGCTTCCATCTGATCGGTTTTAAAAAGAGAAGTGAGAAGTCAGATGCGTTACACGTCTGTGGGAGGGATCTACAGTGACGTAAGATCTGCACGGTAAAAAACAAAAAACGAGCGCAGAAACTTTTTCAAACAAGATTGAAGCAGAGGGAGGTGAATGGAATAGACCTTCAGCTCCATCACAGCACAGTGGATGACAGAAGACCGGAGAAAGCTTTTGTTGACCTACACAGAAACGAACAACGAGACAAGGGACTGTAATCCATCCTCAGCGTAGACCTCTATATAGTCTCTTCTCTTCTCGTCTCTCCACTGGTGTCTGCCACTCTATGCTGGTTTGCCTGACAGCATGGCCCCGGCTGACAACAGTCAAACATGCGGACCAGGTACAGTGTGTTACATTTGCACTTTAACTGATGCATTCGAGATATGACATGGCACAGTGCTTTTTATTATTTTATTTTTTTTATTATTTATCAATTATTAGAAATGTTGAAATATTGCATTGATGATTGGATTGCTCAAATGCATTATCAGTAAGATTTCATCTGATTTCTTGTTGGGCCAATATGACATTCTAAGAGATTTTATTTTTTCCCTCTGGTTAACAAGTGTGTAGAGATACAGTGGGCACCTGTGTGTCCCTTTGTGTGTGTGTGTGTATCCTGTGTGTCCACCTTTGGGGCAGTTTTCAGGAACACAGCATGTAATCAGCTTGTGATGGGCATAAAGTGACTTTCACTGAGTTTCTGGTCTTGCACATTGCTTCGGTAACTAGCTTAAGCTTTGCATGTTGCTATATGGCGTTTTGTGAGTTTGTAATTTATTTGTGCTGCTGGCTTGTGTGTCTATATTTCCAGTCGGACCATCAGTAGTATAACTGTTAGTGCATGATGGTAGTTGATGTTTATCATATTCCTCAACATAGAGGTAGGGTAAGGTAAAGGTTTTTGACTCATAACTTGAATGGTTTACAATTGATTGACGGAATGAATCACCTTGTGGTTACATAAGATAACGTCAGCACGAAAGTTATCCATCCCACTCATTCCTCCTAAGAGTCACTCACGATCACATCTCAGAGGTACAGCTGACACAACTGTGCACATTCTTGCCTAGAAAAGTCCCCCCTAACAGGGACAGCAAGTCCACACACACACAAACACACACACACACACACACACACACACACACACACACCAGAAATATGTTTTTATACTTTCATTCAAGCAGAGTTGTGATGGGGCTGCATCATATTCACCCTTTGAAAGCATGGCCATGCTTAGGCAGGGTAGAGATGCTGCTGATCTTGTGCTTGGTTTCCAAGAAGTTTATTGTCTTTGAACATTCTATGAAAGAATGGCTTCTACAACAATGTAAGATTCTAGAACTCGACATTACATTCTAAAGACCGCCGTATTCTTTGGAACGCTCATCCTTCTAACATGTTTTATATCCCCAATGTGACTGCACATGCTTTAGAAGATAAAAGTGTTTAAAGAAATATAAATGAAAAACATTCCGTGGGCTGCCTAGAAGTTAATCATACGCTAGATGACACACGTGTGTTTGTGTGTGTGTGGGGGGGAGATGTAAAGTGCTGAGACTTTCCACGTTAGCAGTGTTTGGGACGGAAATTCCCCCATGCTAATGGTGCAGCCATGGTGCTGAATATATACCACTGAGTCGTTTACTGTAAGCGGCTGCCCCACAGACTAACACACTTTGTGCCAAAGCTGAAGTCAGAGCAAGCAGTCAAGTAGGTCTTTATTGTCATTTCAGCCATATATGTAGTCCATAGTGAGGCGAAACAATGTTTCACAGTGAAGGCAACTGTTAAAACACAGTAGACACAGGACGGATATGGTACAGTCGACACACACACTATTAAGAACCACACACACACAGTGTGCTCATGCACATTATTAAAATGTCTACTAATGGACAGAGTTACAACCAATCAGACCACTGATTTTAGTGATGAATGCATACCGTTTGTTTTTCATTGGTGCCGGTCAAAGAAACGGCTCAGAATTGGCAAGTTGGCCAGACTGACTGGGACGCAAAAGTCAATGTAGCGTCACAGGCAGTATGGGTGGGCCCTGGTGGGCTTCCAAGAGCATTTCTGTGCACACTGCCTGATTCTATGACCCTTGATTGACACTGAGCAAAAACTGAGCAAAAACTAAAATTGATGTAAGACATATCAGGAGTCCAAGGGAAAAATGGGCATTGTCACAAATGCAGAAACTGAGAAAATGTTAAATTTAAGTTGATTTTTTTATTTTTTATCGGTAAGTGCTTTATTTACAGGATTACTTTAGAAAAAGCTGGGGTTTCAATGCAACTACCAATAGGGAGGAGTAACTTTAAAAAAAATGATTTTGTGACAAAGCCCCGGTTTTTCCCTGGACTCCTTAAATATGATATATATATATAACCCTAGATTCTATAAAACACACACAGCACACATACATAATTCATAACTAGTGACATCACACATCCTCCTAACCTCTCTGCCGTGTCTGTGTCTGTATGTCCATCTTTCTCTCCACCAGGTTACTACATGGACAAGAATGAGACACCCCCATGTACTCCTTGTCCCAGCAACCAGTACAGTGCTGAGAACAACACCTTAAATTACTGCCAAATGTGCAACACCTGCTCCTCAGGTAATTACATATGCACGGACACACACACACACACACACAAACATACAAACACAAATACTCCTCCTTCCTTTTTTATTCCCTCTGTTATCTCTGTTTCTCCTTGTTCCCCACCACTCTCTCTCTCTCTCTCTCCATCTTTCTCTCTCCATCTCTCTCTCTATCCCTCTATCTCTCTCTCTCTCCATCTCTCTCCATCTTTCTTTTTTCCTGATTACCATAATAGTCTCTGTACCCGACATTATCCTCACATGCAGCCGTTCCACCTCTCCCTCTGCTCCAAATGTCTCTCTGTACTACTGGACAGAGCTACAACCATTCAGGCCACTGACTTCAACGATGAATGCATAGCTTTTGGTTTTCATTGTTGCCGATTTCTGTCTTCCTCAGACAGTCACCTAAGGCTAAAGAGGAATTGTGAGCCTACCCAAGATGCCCTGTGTGAGTGCCAGGAGCGATACTACTGCACGGATGATGGCTGTAGCCACTGCACTGAGCGGACCGAATGCCCCCCTGGGCAGGGGGTCGTAAACCCTGGTAAGCATCAATCCCAATGCTCCCCCCAGCGCATTTTTTTCTCTCTGATCGGCGTTCATATTTTGCTCTAGCTCAGCCAAGTTCCCACACGAAAATGTTACAGTGCTTAATTGTTGTTGTGTTTGGTGACGTTCAAAAACATTATGTGTAGAAGTGTACTACTAATAGATACACACAACAGGTTTTTCCCATAGAGAGTAAAAGGTTCTTTCCATGACTGGCCTCAGAAAATGGTCATTGGTATCCATGGAAGCAGTCACCGTTATTCAAGTCACTTTATACAAGACACAATAAAAATACAGCTGCCTAATTTAAAATTTAAAAACACTCTCCCTGTTTCAGGAGCGCGAGAAAACACAAAGTGCGAACCCTGTCCCAAAGGACTCTTCAGTAATGTCACCGACTACTACTCACCCTGTACGCCACACACAAAGTAAGTGGGTGTATTACATGTGCATGCATCTGTGCACACACACACACACCAGGGGTGGAAATTAACTGTGCAAAATTTGAACTTTTACCAGCCACTGGCAAAAAAATTATAAAATTCACCAGACATTCAATAGTAAATGATTATTTTGTGTGCAAAATCTACCAGCCACTTTCATATTTTACCAGCATTTAGCTGGTGGCTAGTGCGAATTTCCATCCCTGCCACACACGCACACACACTTGCACACAGAGTTATGAGCTTCAAAACCACACACACACATGTGTTTGAAAGTAAAAGTGCGGAATGTTTGAAAGCAAAAGCAATTTCCCTAAAATTTGACATAGTATCAGATTTAGCATAGTATCAGTTTCTAGTTTCTATAGAGTGTCTTTCCAGGTCTAGTTGCGCTTTCTGCAAATACTCTCAGTTTGGAGCCAGAAAGGTCTAGCCCATGTAAAGCCTGACAATACATTGTAAAAAACAACGCTATCGTTACATGGCTACACTCTAAAAAATAAAGGTGCTTATATGGTTCTTCAAACTACATGGGCAGTGAAATCGCAGTGTTCGAACCATTACCTTATGTGAAAGGTTCTTCACGTTAGAAATGGTTCTTCAGACCCTCAGATCATAATGGGCTATGCTATGTCATGTCGGCATCAAATGGATCTTTAAATAACTGTTGCCTCTGTCTCTAAAGAACCAATACTGTGCTCATTATTTTTTAGAGTGTAAGACTAACTACAAGGAAAGGTGACATATCCGTACTTTGCAGAGTGGGTGAATACGGACTCTCTCAGTGTGTCCAAAAGCCCTGGAGTGGAGGAGTCATGCTTACAGCTGTTTTAATTAGCAACATTCTGCTGAGACTGCTACTCTTCAAAACAGTAATATGTATATTTAGACAGCTGAACTAGGTGGCACCTCACGCGACATTAGAGGAAGTCTGTTAAGGATGTATGAGTTTAAGTACCCGCTTTAAATATCTCATGCGGTTTTGGTTGAGACAGTAATTCTGGAAGTCACCATCATGTCTTTGGCCTGAATGGACTTGGACGGTCAGGCTTAACATGACCAACGAGATCTAGACCATCCAAGCTGAATGAGGCCTTCTTTTCTTAGAACTCAAAGAAATGCTGCACAAGGAATAGTGGGACACCTAGGACAAAAAAAAAAAAAAAAAAAAAAAAACATGCATCATACTGTATGTGTCTTCGAAGTTCAACGCAAACAGTGGATGACTCTCGGGGGAATTCATGACATTTAAGCAGCCCTGTGTGACGCAACATCGGGCTAAAGCACTGCCCCCAGTGTACTGTAGCTGTGACGCTTTTGGGTGGATTGTTATTTGATATGTACTGTACTGCAGGGTAGTTGCTAAATTACGCAACAAAAAGCCCAGCATTGGATTGACTCCCACAGAGCTACATTTTTTCAAAACACACATTTTGAGGGTTTGTTTGTATAGTAGCTCCACACTTTCCAGAGTTAAATGAACACTTTCACACTGTGAAATAAGCCTGACTCTGGACAGAATTTAAATCAAAAAAATGTTAAAATTACATCTTGGGAGTTAAAATAGGGTGACAATATTTTGATTACCAAAAACCAGGACTCTTGACCCAGCAAGGAGATACTCAAAGGGTGCTATAATTTCAATATGGTGAATGTGTGCCTCCTCTGTATGGATAGAAAATTGTTACATTACAAAATGTTATCTACAGTATGAACAACAGCGGCGGTCCTAGCCTGTTTGGTGCCCTGTGTGAGCACCCTCTCAGAATACATGCATAAAAGGAGTGAAATGGAAAAAATAAAAAATAAAACCAGGACATTTTGATCACTTCATAAAAAATACAACCAGGACGGCCAGGACAGGACGTGAAAACAGTACGTTTGGTTAAAATGAAGTTAAAATGAACTCCCAAATGTTTAACCCTTCTACTGATACTGATTTCTGATACATACTGATGTCTATATGGGTGGTCTGGAAAGAGTTAAGGCCAAAGTAATATAGGTCAGGGTTAGAGCAGTGAGAACAGTGTACTCAGGTCATACTGGGACATCTATTGCTATTGCAGCCACAACCCTCCATTTTTTTTGACAGGGCTAAGAAGGCCTTGGGTTTTAGTATGGCCTCAATGACATACTTCATACATGCAGAAACAGCCAGCCACTCATACTCTGCTCTCTCTCTGTTCCACTCTCTCTCTCTCTCTCTCTCTCTTTCTCTCTCTTTCTCTGTCTCTCTCCCACACAAAAACACACACAAACACACACACACACCAGGATGTTTCAAAGTGTCAGAACGCTCTGCTTTAATGGCCGGCTATGTTCATGTTCACCAGTAGCTGTGCATATCTCTTCACTGAGCTGCATAGTGAGCAGAAGGAAGGACACAGGAGTTGAGAGTTAGCCACGGGAAAGGCAACAACTACAGGAAATGGATAACACCTACAGGAAATGGATAATAAAAAATCAGGATGTAGTACATGAGTGTCGAAATTAATACAGGAAAAAAACAGTGTGTGTGTGTGTGTGTGTGTGTGTGTGTGTGTGTGTGTGTGTGTGTGTGTGTGTGTGTGTGTGTGTGTGTGTGTGTGTTGAGGGAATGGGTGGTTGTGTTGGTAAGGTGACCCTGAGCAGCTTAAACATACAATAGATGAATTGAGCACTGTGGAAAACTGCAGAATAGACACAGATGAATTGAGCCGTGTGGAAAACTTTACTGTACCAGCTCTTACTCCTGCTACCCATGACATACAAGAGGAAGATGACGTCTGTATGAGGCGATGACACGTACAGACTATAGAGTTGATTGATAGTCGGTGAAATAGACTGTGTGTGTGTGTGTGTGTTTGTGTGTGTGTGTGTGTGTGTGTGTGTGTGTGTGTGTGTGTGTGTGTGTGTGTGTGTGTGTGTGTGTGTGTTTAGGGAGGTGAGGTGAGGTGTGTGTGTGTGTGTGTGTGTGTGTGTGTGTGTGTGTGTGTGTGTGTGTGTGTGTGTGTGTGTGTGCCTATGCTTAAGACCACCACACATTGCAAGAGAATCGTAATAATTTTCATCCCAATTTGGTCCTTGTGAGAGTCGGGGGTTGTGGTCCCATGGCAGGTGATTCTGTACTTGGCCTGTATGAGCTCTCTTAAGCTTTACTTCAACTTTAACTTCATCCCTTTTAGTTTAGAGTTTAGAGGACAAGAGCAGGACTGAGATGCTGGGACATCATGACGTCTAATGGACTGTTTTGGATATCAAAGTCAGAGTCAGAGTCAGAGTCAGAGTCTGCTTTACTGTCAAAAGCCATAAGTACAGGTTGCACACACAGAATTTGAAATGGCAGCGCCCCCTAGGCCCACAGTGTACATTAAACAACAATAACATACCTAACATAACAATATAAACAGCATATTATGACGTCTAACAGATTGTTTTGGATATCATGAAGTGTAATGAACTGTTTTGGATATCATGATATCTAATGGGCTGTTTTCTTTGCTCGATGTTCGGTCTATTCTTCAGCTGCACGGGACGGGGATTCAAGTGGGAAGGCAACGCAACAACAGACTCAGTGTGTAACCCACCCATCGAGCCACGTTCAACACAGTGTCCTACCCTCACGCGTATGTACTATTACTACTACTACTGCTGGTACCACTACTACTACTACTACTACTAGTACTGCTACTACTACTGCTACTATTACTACTACTACTACTAATAATAATAATAATGATAATAATGATAATAATAATACTGCTGCTACCACTACATTACTACCACCACTACTAGTAATACTACTACTACAACCACTACTGCTACCACTATTGTTACTACTACTATTACTACTACGCACCACCACTACTACTAATACTACTACTACTGCTACTACTACTGCTACTACAACTGCTGCTGTTACTACTACTACTACTACTACTGCTGCTGCTGCTACTACTACTACTAAAACTACTACTGCTGCTGCTACTACTACTAGAAAAGTAGAAAAACACAAAAAAATAAAACCTTAAATACCAGCATACTGGGGTATTATTATGTAAGGAAAATATTGGGATATGAAAAATTGTATACCGCCCAAGCCTAGTATTAATACAGAATGAGAACCTCACGACCATCCGCTTGCATGCCATGAGGGGAGCAGGTCAAGTTGTCCAAATACTAAGGATAACAAGCCTGGGCAACATCCCTTTTCTTTGCTCCACTGGTGTAGGGTATACTGTGCTGTGCTCCCCAAATGTAAAGGGAATAATAACAGACCGCATTTCCGCAGAAAATGCTAAAAGTGTGCTTGCATGTGCCAAGTTTTCGTGATCATCGGAGCAAATATGTATGCCAAATTTCAAAAGATTTTACCAATTGGCACTATAGGCTGCAAGAGATAGTCCCATAGTCCCTTTTACATTACATTACACTTAGCAGACACTTTTATCCAAAGCGATTTACAAAAAGGAGGACATAATAAGCTAACAGAGGTGTAAAGGAACACAGAGTAAGCAGACTATCTTATACAAGGAGATACATGTGCCTAAGTTCCCCAGAGCAGGGACCCTACAGACACACATACTTCCTACACAGGGAGAATTCCTTGCGGCAGCAACTTTTAAAAACCCATAGCATCAGTAATCACCAGTAACATCTGCTCTCACAGAATTATTAAGCCTGTTAATGCACTAAAGTTGTCCATTACTATGTCTTAATAAATTCTCCCTTGTATCTTTTCTTTGACCTCATGATGTTTTCATTGGTGGGCCATTTGAAGTGACTGGCTGTTTGAATACAGTTTGTGAATGGCACAAAATCATCAATGTCATCAAGTCATCAAAGAACATACTGTACATGACATCTAACATTTTCCAAGTAGAAACGTGTTCAGAGATCTTATCTGTAGGTTAGGCCCTGCTAACAGACGTGTTTTTGTCTTACTGTAGACGCCTGGATGTTACCCGCAGGCTTGTGGGTGGGTCTTATAGTTTCCGCCATCGTCTTCATTATCTACGTTTACTGGAAGACCAGACGGCAATCACGACGTACATGTACATACACAGGTAAGACTGTGGTGTGGTCAAAGATGGTAGATAGGCAGAGCACGACCACGATCGCACAAGGGGGGGGGGGGGCACTAATTGCCCTTTATGCAGTGCAGAGGCACACTCTGTAACATTGAGGTCTATGGCAGAACCCTAGAACTTCACAGAATACTGAAAAGCCTTTTTTTCTGAGAATTGGATGTACATTTCTGACACATGATTTCCAAATCCCCCTTCTCATTTAAGGAAAATGTTGTGATAGTATGACTCTGTACTTCAGAGAAAATCGAGTTTAATTCAGGTGTACACTGAGTGTATTTGTGGTCCACAGTGCTAGCTAGTACTACTACCAAGCATGTCAACAGCACATCGTTAGCTTGATAGCATAATTGCCTAAGTCATTTTTTTGTGTTTTTGGAAAACAAGAAAAAACACATTTTCTAAAAATCACATGCATATTTTTTATTGATATTTTCACAGAACATTCATGTAGATGTGAGAAAACGTTTGGAAAAAGAACAAAACCGAACATCATTTTTTTTATCAAATAAAAGTGACTTAGGCAGTTTTGACGTATGCAAAATGGCTGAGAAGATGTAATGTTTATTTTATATTCTCAGAAAAACTGCCTAAGTCATAGGCATAATCTGCCTAAGTCAAATTGATTGTATAAAAACTGCCTAAGTCCAATGGTAAAACTGCCTAAGTCAAATGAATGACTTAGGCAGCTATGTTTTTTTAACTTTTATGAGTGTTGTGATTGGCCAATGACACAGGCAGACAGACAGGATGATGCAGAAGTGGTAGGGGAGTAAAGTTGTGCAAAAATCTCAATTTGACCAAAAAATGACTTAGGCAATTATGCTATCAAGCTAACGACATGTATTTATGCAGCCTGGGACTGATCCCCACTTTGCTCGCTCACACAGACATTAACTAGCATGAAGTATCTTGGCCTATCTACCATCTTTGGTGTGGTGTGGAAGAGTGTGAGATGGTGAGAGTGTATCCAGGTCAGCTGACCACAGCGAAAGGGCTTTTGTTGCGCACACTCCCACATCCACACTTCCCCTGACAGATGAAAGCAACACTCTCAGACCGCGCACACACACACACACACACACACACACACACACACACACACACACACAGCACGTCTGCTGCGTCTTACATACTCCAGTCGCAATGCAAGCTCTCCACCCAGTGAAGAGCTTCATTCGTAGAGTTTGTCCTCTAATAATGGATATCACAGGGTTTCTCCAGCTTTGGGAAAGGTAATGTGTGCAGTGGGTGGGAGTCTAGTTTGGGGGGGCAGGGCGTTGGGGTGGGGGGTGGGGGGGCAGGTTAATGAGCCAGCTTTAACTTGTCTTTTTTCTTAACTTGATTTTTCTTACAAGGAATACTTTACAATTTTAAAGCTGCACATGTAGATTTGAGTGCAGCATGCAATGTAAGTACATATTAACACATACAGTATGATTTGTAGTGGAGGAAACGGTGCTGACTGGCTCCACCATCTTCCCACACACACACACTCATCTTATGAGAAATCGTTGTACAGTGATGGTCATGGCGCTGTGCAGTGATGGTCCCATGTGCAGCACAGTGGCTATCTTATCGGCGATCTGCGTGGACACATGCATGTACATAATGTGACAAATACATCGTGCGTCACGCCGAGCAGCAAACAAGCACATCTGCTCAGTCTTTGATGTGCGTCTTACCACATCCACATCCTTTGGCAGCCACACACACACGCACACACATACACACACACACACACGGGCTCATAGTTCTATCTGTGCCTCAGTATTTATGTCTCCCTGTCTATCTGTCTGTCTATCTCTCTGCTCTGCACATTTCCGCCACTGTCACTGTGTGTGCATGTGAAGCGAGTGATTATAGATAGATCTGGCGTTCGTAGCGGACAGCCCACACCTACAGTAATTAGCGTTCCTTTTATGTGTGTTAAAATTACAGCATTAACTGTTCCGTACATCTGTATTTACACACACACACACACACACACACACACACACACACACACACACACAGTCTGAGTATGTGGAAACACTTGTCGTGACAAGTGGGTCAGTGACCCCGTGGAGTTGGGGTCGGTTTTTCTGTGCTCCACGCCACAGCAGCAGCAGCAGAGGCTATTGTAGACTCTGTTAAAGGCCCAGGCAAAAACCCACAACTTTTATTGAAACTTTTATTGAGCCCATTTACATGCATCACATAACCGGGTTATTGGAATAAACTGGTTATTGGAATAAACCATTTATTGTGGTTTATATGAGTAAACTCGTGTTCAACAATAAACGGTTTATTGCAATATTTCAGTATTTTGATAACCAACGCCAAGCAAGTTTACATGACACATGCGCAGTTATAAAACAACAACAATAACCCGAACATGCTGGTTATATGTCTTGAGAAATCAGTTTATCAGCCAAAAACCTACCTGTGCGAATTGGGTTTCTCATAAACCGATTAGAGCAATAAACAGGTTATTGTAAACTGTTTATTCAGTTTATATGAGCACTTAAATAAACTGATTACTGCAAAAACCCGATTATAAACTGTATAAACGCTCATTTACACCACCACTGTATGTTAAAGCTCAGGCCTCCGATGCCCTTTTAGTGGCCAGGTGCCCCCCCCCCCCAAGCAGGGGCCAGTGTTGCCCATTGGCTAGCTACAACTGCTATCATGGTTTTTAAAACAGTGTGTTGGCACTAGAGGTAAGATCTTAAGCTAAAGCCCGAGTCCGAGCCCGACCCGACCCGACCCGACCCGACCCGAATTTCGGGCCGGGTCAGGCCTAAAATGTCAATCATTACATTCGGGTCGGGCCGGGCTTCTCTCTCACTGACTTTTTAAAAAAAATAAAAATGTATACTAAAACGATGTTTTAAAACATGAAATTTCGGGTTTGCTTCGGGCTCGATCTTACCTCTAGTTGGCACCTAAGAGGTGTACTGCTCTTGTACTGCAACACTGCACAGTGTTTTGCAGACAGTGGAGTGTGAATAAGAGAAGACTTGTTATTTGCATTTTGCAAATTTGTGGTCATCGAATGCATTTGATCTGCACACACAGTGAGAAAAGACTTTCTGGTCCACATAGATGTCTGTTTCACTTCTGTTTCAAAGGTGCCGAGAGTTTTGGCAGTGTATTTCCAGTTCTGACTAATGCAGTTTATATTAAAAGCAAACCACGCTGATGACAGTGTGACTGACCAAAACATCAGTTAATCAGTGGTTTTTCCATTAAAGTGTTGCGCTTGTTTAATCAGCAGTGTTGTATTTCTCGTTTGTTTTACCCGAGTTGTAGTCAGTGATAAAGCATCACCTCCTGCGCTAAACCCTTCAAGGTGTGCAGACTTTCTCTAGCCATTGGCAATAAAAGCAAGCCTGGTAAACCAGCCCTTTGTAGGCTAGTACACTCTATTTCGTACAGAAGGTTTGGCTGTGCTACACCGAGATATGTTGTCTTCCTGGAGGTGTAGAATCTGCTGAAGTTTAAAATGATTGGATCTGCCTTTACCCAACCGCTAATGTCTGGTTGTGACGTGCGATTAGCCTGGCTATAAGCCTGCCTACGCACCCCAAATTTAAATCGTTAGCTTGATAGCATAATTGCCTAAGTCATTTTTTTGTGTTTTTGGAAAACAAGAAAAAACACATTTTCTAAAAATCACATGCATATTTTTTATTGATATTTTCACAGAACATTCATGTAGATGTGAGAAAAAGTTTGGAAAAAGAACAAAACCGAACATCATTTTTTTTATCAAATAAAAGTGACTTAGGCAGTTTTGATGTATGCAAAATGGCTGAGAAGATGTACTGTTTATTTTATATTCTCAGAAAAACTGCCTAAGTCATAGGCATAATCTGCCTAAGTCAAATTGATTGTATAAAAACTGCCTAAGTCCAATGGTAAAACTGCCTAAGTCATAGGCATAATCTGCCTAAGTCAAATTGATTGTATAAAAACTGCCTAAGTCCAATGGTAAAACTGCCTAAGTCAAATGAATGACTTAGGCAGCTATGTTTTTTTTTTACTTTTATGAGTGTTGTGAGTGTTGTGACCAATGACATAGGCAGACAGACAGGATGATGCAGAAGTGGTAGGGGAGTAAAGTTGTGCAAAAATCTCAATTTGACCAAAAAATGACTTGGGCAATTATGCTATGAAGCTAACAAAATGTAGCACACAAAGTCGGTCTGATTGGTTAGACAAGGTTCTGCCTGAGACAACCATGTCAATGGAACCTCAGCCAGACCCTCTGTACAAAATGAAATGAAGTACTGTACGAGGGGCTGGTTTACCAGGCTACCCCTGAGCAGTGGCGGTTCTATAGTGTTTTACGCCCCGGGCGAGACCACCTCTCAGCACCCCCCGTGCCTAAAACCGCTACTGCCCCTGAGGTACCCTGGAGCAAGGCACCATCCCCACACACTGGTCCCTGGGTGCCTTTGATGCCCTTGCTAACATGCTGTGGTGGGTTAAATGCAGGTTAAATGCAATTCCATTATGTGCACTGTGTGCTGTGGTGGGCTGCTGTGCTGTGCAATCTCACAATGACTAACAGGGCTCACTTTCGTTACTCAGTGAGCGACACAGAAGAGCATGGCGGCAACATCTCCCCCGCCCTGGCCCCCGACATCCTGCCGCCCCCTCTGGACCTCAAGGACCTGAAGGACTACAAGGACGAGGCCACGGAGACACAGCTGCTCTCTAGCGCAGGTAAACATCCAATGGCAGAACCACACACCTGTTGACTTCCTTGTTCAACTCAAGTGTTTTTGGTCACTTTTTATTTGTATTTGTTGTATTGTGCAAGACACCTAAAGCCATCCTGCTCTCGGTGTGCTAATTGGCACTTTGTGCTTTATGTGTAAATGGGTGATTGTGAGGCATTCAGTTTTCTTCGGCTACTCTGACAAGTACTGTATAGGAATGCGCTTTATAAATGCAGTCCATGTATGTCTGTGAAGACTCTCATTTATCCAGGTCATTTTAGTCAAAAGAGCTAAGTTGTAAGCAACTGGACTTCTTTTAGTAGCTTGAAGACACTTCAACTTTCATCCAAAAGGCTTATTCAGTTCTGGGAACTTAGTGGGAACTTAGTGGGAACTCTGGGAACTGAAGAAGAACTGGACTAAAAAAAGCCTTTTGTATGAAAGCTGAAACGTCTTCAAGCTACTAAAAGAAGTCCAGTTGCTTACAACTTAGCTCTTTTGACTAACTTGACCTGGATGAATGAGAATCTTCACAGACATGCACAGTCTATAGTCACAATCAGCAGCCTGGGTAAGTGGTGTATAAAAGATCAATGCACCTAGCTATGGAATACTATCTTCTGATTGGCTGATGAGGTGACGATGAACTTTCTAGGAATAGCCTACCTTTGGCGTGATCCGCATCCCAGAGTTTTTTTTTATTACCTCCACAGAACAGGTCACATCAGCGAGCGTTATCGCTTTTGTACACATCATTCATGCACCTGTTTAAATTACAAGACAGCATTTACTTGCTCTTTTTATGACTGATGTAAAAGATATGCATAGACATGCACATATACCTTTTTTCTTGGTGTGCGTATCATTTACCTGTTTTTCTATTCACCACTACACCAGTCAGTCAGTGTGAACACACACACACACACACACACACACACATACACACACACACACACGCTCATGATTGACTGGCAGACATAGTGTCTTCATGTCTTTTTCAAAATACACAAACTTTACCATGTACATTTTTTGATCTTGAAATCAACCACTTTTACTAGACAGTGCTCTTTTGAACTCTGGTCTGGGACTGAAAGGATATGAGAGTTAAACAAAATCTAAAATGGTGTGTATTTGCGCAAGTTACTTATAGTCGTCACGCCAACCTCTCTCACAACCTCTTTCATCCTTCACACTTATCCCTCTTGACAGTTAGCTCTGAACTAAGACCTTCAGGCGTAGGCTTGCATTCATGAGTACTATTCCTGTTCCCTCCACAGTCGAAACCAGCTTCAGCTCCATGCCCTGCATGTGCACCGTAGAATGTGACGGCGTCGCATCACCCACTGTGACATCACCGACCTCTCCGATGAGACTACACCCATTGGCTGTCGCCTGCGGGCAGCCTGGAGAGAGCATTGGCTCCTCCATGTGTCAGTCAGAGCCGCAAGAGGACGAGTGGCCTACCTTTTCCTCCTCTGTGAACTTAGCTGAGGGGAAACTATGTGTTTGAGCTCTCACTTTGCACTGAGGCTGTCTAGAGGACGTCTTTGGCCACAGTGATGTGTTCTTGCTTTCACTGAGACTGTCTGGAGGATGCTTTCGGCTACAGCAATGTGTGTCATAACACTGCCACAGCACCACAGAAGAGGAATACAGGAAGTGAGCTTGCTGAGCTAAAAGGAAACAGGCTGTCAGACTGGTGGCATGTTGTTTCAGAGAAAAGCTCACTGAACTGCTGAGTACAGGATTGAGGAAGTGGCCTTGAACAGATACCAGAGATTGCAAATGATGTTGTTTTTTATAAAGTGGATTGAAGTATTTTTTCCCATGTATTTAGTCATGTGTAATTTACAATAAAAGCCCTTTCAAAAATACCCCAATACACAAAAAATCTGAAGTTGCAAAATCTGAAACTTTGGTCATAGATGGGAAACGGAAATTGCAACATCACATGTAAGAACTCTTTTGTTATGACTGTCTGTCTCCTCCTGCAGGTTGAGGGGAAAACTACATGATTTAAAATAAGAGGTGAATGCTACCCTGTAGACTGTAGAGACATTGAAAAAACATTGTATTAGCAGATGAGCCTGGAGCCAAATGCCACTGTACTTACAATAATCAAGTCTTCATTTCCAATTAGATTCACATTCATATTAGTAAAAACTTGCTTGAGTATGCTGTGTAATCACAATGTCAGGATACACTCATCCTCACTCAGCAAATAAGGATGACAGGCACACACACACGCCCACACACACAGATACAAACACACATGGGGAAAATGAGAACAGGAGTCGTGCTCTTGTTGTAACGGTGTATTTGCATGCATGAAAACTAGCCACAGCACAGGTCCCTGCTGAGCGTGGGAGGAAGTCAGACGTGACTCAGTTGGCTCTACTTCCTGTCTCCTCTGCCACCCCATCAGGGAAACTTGACCATGAGCAGGCCTGTGCTGTTCCATACTCACTTTCTGTCAATTATTGAAATATATGACATATCTCAGTCTGAGCTGGCACAGTAATGACAAACACTTGCCACCGCGAATCAACACAGCCTTACTAGTCAGGCATTCAAATCAAATTTAAAAAAAAAACCAATTAATCTGATGAAACACAGCCAGCAGGGATGTCCTGGATCAGAGCAGTCAGAGTGGAACTGTTTTTTCCTTAAATCAGACTTGCACACAGCCGAACAGTAGAGGGCGGTATTCGTTTGGCACGGGGTAAGGAGAAGGGACTTAAGTCATACTTTTTGCCTTGGCTTTAAAACAGAACACAGCAAACAAAAATAAAATAAAATAAAATAAAATAAAAGACTAGGCTAACGCTATCTCCTCAATGCTTTGGCAGGAAGGCCACAGTCTCTGGGTAGCACTGGCGTGGTTGCCGTGGCGACGCCTTGGTCATGAACCCCCTCCCCTCCCATATTCACTCAGCCTTTTTAAAAACCTGCTTGGCAGTCACCCCCTCTGCTCTCAGCTCCTAGAGGGAGAGAAAGAAAGAAAGACAGACAGACAGACAAAGAGATAGTTAGACAGAGGGGGGTAGACAGAGAGAGAGAAAGAGAGAGAGACAAAAAGGGACAAAGAGAGGGGGGGGTGTGGGACAGTTAGAGAAGAAAAGGGAGGGTATTTGTAAATGGTCAGAAAATAAAACCAAGTTCCACAAAGCAACCCAACACACACAGTGTCTTCTCTGTTTATTCAATCCCTCCTTACACAGTGGATCCCTCCAAGACTACACTCTCTTCCTCCAGTGCCTTTGCTTCTCTACAGCACCATCCAGTGGTGCAATGAAGAATAACACACAAAAACTACATCTATGCACCTTTTGAAATACCTCTCTCTCCCCCTCTCTCCCCCTTTCTTCCCCTCTCTCTCCCTCTCTCTCTCTCCCCCTCCCTCTCACCCTTCATCTTCCTCTCTCAATTAAATTAAATAATATTGTTCTCTCTTTCCTTCTCCACCATCTTACTTTCCATTCTCTCACTTTCCACTCACCTCTCTTACCCCCCACCCCCACCCAACCCTCTCTCTCTCTCTTCCATCTTGTCATCCCTCTGTTCTTACCAGATGTAGTTGGTTTCCATCCAGCCAGTGCGTCCATCCTCTGCCTTGCTTCTCGCCCTTCTGCACACACACCAGCTTATCGCCCTGCCAGTCCACCGTCGTCTGTGAGGAGACCCCACCACACACCACACCATTACATTACACTACACTACATTACACTTTTATCCAAAGCGACTTACAAAAGGAGCACATAATTGGCTAACAGAAGTGTAGAGTAACACAGAGTAAACAAACTACCCACAAGGAAATACATGTGCCCAAGTACGTTTTCCGGAGCAGGGACACTACACACACACATACCACCTACACACACAGACTTATACAAGCACGAGGCACCTAGGGAAAGAGTTGGTTAGTAGTAGTAGAGTTGGTTAGTAGTAGTTTACCACACCACCCCACTCTACACCACAACAGTCACACAAGAGGAAAAACAACAGTTCATGCAAGCCGCAAATGCAGTCCCTCCCCACACATTGCTAAATTCTAAGCATTGACTACACAAAGCTGCCTAATTAGCTGCTTAATTTAATACGCTACAATATCATTGCACAAGTTGCTTATGCAAAACGTTGTCACATGCATTACTTACAGCATAAGCTTACAGACACACTTACAGCTTACAGACACATACACACACGCATGCACACACACACACACCTTATAAACTTTCGGAAGGGAACTATTTTATAGTTATACTTATGATAAATATATTATGGAAAACCATTATTTGCAAGTATTGCAAATCTCTTAATCTTTCTGCCCATATCACACAGACACAGTCACTGACAGACATACAGACACACACACTCCCACACACAATTTCTTGTCACAGCAGTAATGCCATACCAAATGTTCTAGTACCACAGGCAGAAGTTCAAAAGGGGGTAACAAATCACTCTGACAAGACACAATCTCTCTCTCACACACACACACACACACACACACACACACACACACACACACACACACACACACACAATGAGAGGAGGGGGGGTACACATTCCTCAGTCCCTGGGGCTGGTGTGCCAATGTGATTAGTGGAAACTAATAAGGAACTACAAAAGCAGCTAATTATAATCAGGAGATGAAAGAGAGGGGGAAATCACTTATTTACACTTATAACCACTTATTTACCTGTACAAAAGCCACGCACACACCAGACACAGAAACCAGACACACACACACACACACACACACGCACACACACACACACACACACACACGCACGCACGCACACACACACACACACACACACACACACACACACACACACACACACACACACACACACACACACACACACACACACACACACACACACGCGCACACGCGCGCACACACACACACACACGCACACACGCACACACGCACACACGCACACACGCACGCACACACACACGCACGCACACACACACACACACACACACACACACACACACACACACACACCTGGCACTTGCGGCCGTCGACCGCCTGCAGGTCTTCGGTGAACTCCTTGCCCAGGTAGAAGTCCATGTCGAAGTTCTTGAAGGTGGTGATGGTCTTGATGGCCATGTGTCCGGTGCTGGGGTCGTGCTGGATCTGCTTAGTGGGCTTCAGCATACACACCACCTTCCTCAGGGCAAAGTTCACATCTGCAGCACATGGGAGAACATCAATGTGTGTGTGTGTGTGTGTGTGTGTGTGTGTGTGTGTGTGCGTGCGTGCGTGCGTGCGACAAGATTAATCATTCAAACTGCTGTTTTATACACCTTCAGAAAAAACTTTTTGTGACTAACAACTAGTGGTGTAATGGCATCTGGAGCAGAGGGCTTCATCTTGCCCTGTTTGTGTGTGTATGCGTGTGTGCGTGCGTTTGGATGCGTAAATGGCAACATCTTCATGTGAACTAATAGGTGGGCTGTGGTGCCTGCACCAGCTTTCCAGCAGTGAAATTAACATTGCATGTAGGCCCCTAAAAGAAAGAAAGACAGACAAAGACAGACAGACAGAGGGAATTAGAGAGAAAGAGAGAGAGAGAGAGCATGCATGTGTGCGTGTGTTGGATAGATTCAGAGCTGGTTAGGGGAAGTGCATGTGGTCACGACAGAGGAGAGAGAGAGAGAGAGAGAGCGAGAGAGAGAGAGGGACAGAGAGAAAGAGAGAGAGAAAGAGAGCGAGAAAGAGGGAGAGAGAGAGAGAGAGAGGGAGGGAGGGAGGCAGAGAGGGAGGGAGAGAGAGAGGGAGGGAGAGAGACAGGGAGGGAGAGGGGGAGTGCGAGCATGCCTGTGTGTGTGTGTGTGCTGGATAGACTCAGAGCTGGCTAGCGGAAGTGTGTGTGGTCATGAGAGGGAACATCTGGGAGTGATGAGGGCAGACAGGGACACACAAACACACACAAAGGTTACGGCCAGTAGTGGAGTGTGTGGTAACCACAGACCACTAGTCAGCAAAAGCAGACCGGGAGAGACTCTCTATCACTCACTCGCTCGCTCTCTTTCTCTCCCTCTCTCCCATACTCGCACTGTGTGTGTGTGTGTGTGTGTGTGTGAGAGAGAGAGAGAGAGAGAGAGAGAGAGAGCATCTCTGCCATTTTGTTAATGAAAAATCCATATACCTGATGAAGCCTAGGCAATAAACAATTAATCAGTGCAGAGCATGTAAGATCATTAACAATATGGAGAAAAGAGGTGTGAAAGCAGAGACTAACTCTCTCTCTCTCATTTCATCTTCCTCTCCCTTCATTCCTCACAGATTTTACAAGGTGATAAAGTGATTAAGCAATGCAGTTTCAGAACAAAACGTCTGTGGCTTTTCTTTATTTTAGCCGTGCATAACGGAAATAAAAATCGCTGTTTAACAGACACACACACACACACACACACACACACTTCGGTTCCATCACTACGTCCCATTCACATTCCTTACAGTTTTCCTATCCACATTCCTTGCTGACGGTCCTCTGTGCTGAGGGTACTCTATTGGGATACTCTATGGATGCCTGCGTCTGACCACGGAACCGGACAGGGTCTGATTCTGCCCTGCATCACCTACAAAACTACCTATCCTCGGCTACCGTAGATCTGTCTACTCCGACAAAGCTGGCACATCCATAACCGTAAGCAGTTAGACATACGTACAAAGTTCAACGCCTATGTGCGCAAATCTGTTGTTGTGCAAGAAACGTATGCGGCTGGATGAGTGAGGTCATTGGGAAGAATCAGTAAGCAAAGACAATCTTGTACTCTGGAAATCTCCCCTTTCCACATCAACTAATATGTGCAAGCAAGTAGAAAGAAAAAAGGGAAACATGCTTACTCAGAGCTGCGAGGTAAGAATCCATGTTGTCTTGAGATACCATGTGGTAAGTTCCCGTCATATTGGCTTTGGACATTTTGTAACGTTTGGCTTTTTCCTCTGGGACGAAAGACGTGAACTTCTCTTTACCTGTTGCACTGTCACCCGACCTTTCCTTTTGTTATCCCTGATTATGATCAGATGTGTAATCCCCGTTTCCGCTTGGACCACTACAGACAGCAATGTGTAGCCTATTAAAATGAGCTGCACCGCGCGGAATTGCCTCTTTATCTCACAAGGAAAAGTTGTGTAGCGATGCAAAGTTTTCCCGGACAGTGCAGTGAACCCACAGGGCCTTTGTGCTGTGCTCCCAAGAGTGCTGGGTGAAGTCCCCTTCCCAAACGTCTTAAGTTACTCCAGTCCTCCGCCAAATCAGTTTAACTCCTCCCTGTCCCTACCCGGTGGAACGTTGGGCGAGAGGCAGAGAAAACGAAAAACCCGTTCTAGTAATCTCCTCTGCTTCAACAGGCTTTCAGAAGAACCGGATTATTTGATGACAATCTCAGCCTCCCTCCCCGTTCTCTCTCTCGTCTCTCGTCACCCCCTCCCTCCACACCCAAGATATAAAGACTTTGCTCCGCGCCCCTACCTTTGAAGTAG
>CM059277.1:6098001-6115501 GCA_030347295.1 Setipinna tenuifilis
CCTTAAAAACTAGAGCGCACCGTGAAGTTTATGTTTGAAATCAGTCAGCTAAATTCCTCCCAATTTGTACTTGGACAAGCCATGGAGTGATTTGTAAATGAGGGGGAGGGTTTTGCAAGAGATGCGTGACTCACTCTGGGGAGGATAAGTAATATTTGGTAACCGGGGGTGTATTCCAGAAAGCCGGTTTAGTCACTTCCCTGGGTATGTTGCCTCAGGGCAAGTAATAAACCTTCTAAAAGCAGAGCCTAGTGGCTTTGTTTTGGTTGGGGAATGAAGCCACAAGACTCTTCTATTAGAAGGTTTATGACTCTCTCTGAGTTATCTGGGTTAGTCACTAAACAACCTACTTGGATCCCCTCCCTGGTGCTGTAATACTTGGCTTTGCGTAGTGACTGCATTGTAAATAGCCCTGTGGCAGCAGCTGTGGTAGTGTTGAGCAGGTGATGGGATGGGACATGAGACAGGTGTGTTAGTCTTGAGCAGGTGATGAGACAGGTGTGAGACAGGTGTGTTAGTGTTGAGCAGGTGATGAGACAGGTGTGAGACAGGTGTGTTAGTGTTGAGCAGGTGATGAGACATGAGACAAGTGTGTTAGTCTTGATGAGACAGGTGTGTTAGTGTTGAGCAGGTGATGAGACAGGTGTGAGACAGGTGTGTTAGTGTTGAGTGTTGAGCAGGTGAAGAGACATGAGACAGGTGTGTTAGTCTTGAGCAGGTGATGAGACATGGGACAGGTGTGGGACAGGTGTATCTCACCTGGCAGGCCTGGAGCTTGGTCTTGGTGGCCTCGATGTAGTGGCACACGGCCAGGTAGATGAACTTGTACTGGGCCTCCGTCTGCACCATCCCTGACCGCTGCTCACGAACCATCTGGATACACTTCTGGATGTCTATGTCACTGTCCAGCCCTGCCCCACACACACACACACACACACACACACACAAGGCACACACAAGGCACACACACACACACACACACACACACACACACACACACACACACACACAAAAACACACACACAAACACAAAAAAACACACACACAGATACACACGCACACACACACACACACACACACACACACACACACACACACAGACACGCACAGACACACACACACACACACACACAAAACACATTTTGTCAGCACCATGAACACAGGTGTTTATAATATGGAACACAGAAGCACATGAGAGCGGCCCATTTGTGGAAATATTAGTAACACACACACACACACACACATAACACACCAGAGGATATTCAGGTCTGATCAAATAATGATAGTAATAATAATAATAATAATAATAACAACAATTAAAACACAACAGTGGTGTACCAATTCTCATACAAAGCCACATATAGTGCTTGACAGGTTAAAAAACTGTAGCCGTAGCTGGAGCAGTGGGCGGTGCTGACCTTTAGTGTCTATGGTGTCAATCAGCATGTCGATCACTATGATGGTGCCAGTACGGCCGATGCCAGCACTACAGGGAGGAAACACACACATCAGACCTTCAGTGCAACAACACAAACATCAAACCTTCAGTCCAATAACACAAACAGTGTGGTTTTTGGTTTTAGGACAGCAAATTTGACATGGTTGTGTACCACAAGCGAACCTGGCTCATCATGTTTGGTTGTCTCCTTCCTCTATTGTTTATTATTAGTGGTTATATAGATAATAATCATAATAATAATAAGAAGAATTAAAACAACAACAACAGTAATAATAGTACGTTTTCTCGGTGTACCACATTTCATACAAAGACACAGATAGTGCTTGACAAGTTTAAAAAAGTGGAGCCGGAGTTGGACCATTAAACCTTCAGTGCAAGAACACAAACAGTGTGGTTTTTGGTTGTAGGCATTTAGGATGGCAAATTTGACATGGTTGTGTGTACCACAAGCGAACCTGGCTCATTATGTTTGTTTGTCGTCTTCCTTTATTGATAACCACAGAGTTGCTGCATATGTTCTCTGTTTTTGTTGTGTTTTCGTGACTGATAAGTCCGTGTAATCGTCCCTTAGACTCAGATGGAGAGGGGGGGCTGTGGATCTGTGTAAGCTGGAGCTCAGTCTTCTGAGGGTTGTGAACTGAGGGACAATGGCCTTTACTGTCAGGCTGTGTATAGCCTAAAGCACGCACATCCGTCTCAAGTCTTCTGGGTGACTTTGTTTCTGTTTTTGGTTTTTGACTCTACTGTGAGGCTGGCTTGAATGAATAGCTCCGTCCTTCATAAAAGTTTACTGTGAGACTGCGCTGACTGAATAGTTCTGTCTCTTATGAAAGTCTAAACATGCCCCTGGTAAGAAGGCCAGTGTCATACTGTGATGGGAGCCAGCATGGGGCGAGACACTGAATATACTGTACATATGGGAGGGTTAGACAGTGCGAGGGCCACACACACACACTCACACACACACACACACACACACACACACACACACACACACACACACACACACACAGAGTCATACCTGCATGTATATAAAGTGAGTGCTGCTACTTCAACATTGGCCTTCTTAGCAGAGCGTACTCACGCGCGTGTGTGTGTGTGGATGTGTACTTGCGTACTTGCGTGCGTGCGTGCGCGTGGTGTGTGTGTGTGTGTGTGTGTGTCTGTATGAGAGTCTCTGTGCAGTAACGGTGGCTGTTATTGTAGCACGATGGCAGGGAAGGAGACACGGAAACGGAAGCGACAACGAAACCAGTGAAACGCATATTCCACCAAAGTCATCAGTTTCCATGGAGAGAGAGAGACAGAGCCCACTGATGAGAAAACAGAATAAAACGGTGTATGTGTGGAAAGTACTCTGCATAATTGAGGTCAGCCGTTAACTGTCAAATGTCTCATTGTTGTGCTACGCAGCGGGCTGTGGATCCCTTGTCACTTTGCCCATATCTGCTAAGGTGCGAGTGACCCAAATGTCATGTGTACACAGGTTCATCTTCATCTTCAATGATTTTCTGCCTAAAGCTCTTTGGCGAATAGGGGCACTAGGTAAAAGGGGTATCTAGGTTGGCCTTGATTATGTTTATGTCGATTATGCATTCTGGCCCATCTACAATATTTTTTGGCTTAGTGAAGTCAGCTCCAACACTAGGTACTCTACCTGCAGTGGATGATCATGGGTAGGCATAGATATCTTTGGCTAAGGCTCTTTGGCGAATAGAGGCACCAGGTTAAAGGCCTCTACGGTAGCCTTGTAACATTGATATTTTTTGGCTTAGTGAAGTCAGCTCCAACACTACGTACTGTACCTGCAGTGGATGATCATGGGTCCGGCCCAAGAGTCTTTGGCGAATAGAGGCACTAAATGGGTCTCGTAACGTTGATTATGCATACTGGACTGGCCCGTCTACAATATTTTTTGGAGCTCCAACACTACACTACGTACCTGCAGTGGATGATCATGGGTCCGGCGCCGGGGAACTCCATCTGTTTGGAGTTGACCTGAGTGAGGAAGCTGAGCACCCCCCCGGGCTCCCCAGGCACGCCGTGGTCGGGCCAGCTCAGGTACTGGTACTGCCAGATGGTCCGCGTCGGCTCAGACTGCACACAGCAGGAATGGGTCAGCACCAGTACCATTTCAAATAAATGGATGGATTTGGAATGGATGAATGAATGTATGGGTGGATGGATGGATAGATGGATGGATGGATGGATGAATGAATGAATAAATGAACGCAATGTAAGATTTACTGTACATATTATGGTCAAGTTTAAATTATATAAGTTCGTATAAGTTTATATATAATACTGAATTATACACTTTTCACATTACATAGATTTAGGCATTATATATCTGGTTTACTGTCATATATTTAACTTTCAAACCACACTTTAGTATAAAAGTAGAATTCTCCAGTTTATCTACATCTTTTTACTCTCACAGAAACTAAATAGCTGTACTGAACTATGATGGCTCAGATGAGGAAAAAACAATCACCAGGAATGACATGAAATCATATCAGTCATATTATTATCAGTCATTGTAAGTTCAGATATTGATTTTGTCATTTAAAACTAACTCAAGGCAACAATTAATCTCCAGGCCTTTAAGTGAATGAGGCCATTTAGGCTAACGCTACAAATCCTACTGTGTGGAGGAGGAGGTTAAGATCGGGCAGTTGAGGAGAGATGGATTTAAATGACTGAGCAAGAAGCGGAGGGGGATAGATAGCATCTACACGTCCTCATGTGCACACTAATCTATGAAATATGGGGCCATGACTCTCCCCCAGAATGAGCACATGTCTACTTTAATGGCATTTGTGATTAAATGTGTAAGGATTTTATGCAGCAAAGAATGACCGTAAAGGATACAGGTTTGTGAGAATAGAACAGAACAGAACAGAGTAGAATAGAGCATAATAGAATAGAATAGAATAGAATAGAATAACATAGAATAACATAGAAAAGAATAGATTAATATAGAAGAGAATAGTTTAACATAGAAAAGAATAGCAGTTGTGACACCTCTTTAGGTCCTTCATACATAGCTACCTCTGTGTGTTGCTGGAGTAGAGCACAGGAGTGCTATGCTACGCTAGCATGGGAGTTTTGCTGGTGTTAGTGCTGCTACACCAGTGTATGAGAGCATTCCTGCCTGAGAGGCTTACAGTCTAAATCCCTTTAAGAGACCCCTACTGCTAGCATTAACCTTATTAGCGAAGACCACTCAAACATGTCTCTCTCTGTCTTTCTCTCTTTCTCTGTCTTCGTCAGTGTGTGTGTGTGTGCTACACAGTTATGTAACCTTTTGTATGTGAGTCTATAGGCCTATGTATGTGTGCATGTTTGTGTATATGTGCATGTATGGATGTAGATATATATATATTTATGTCTTCCAAGCGTACCTGATCCATAGGCATGATCTCTACGATGCGGATCTTGTAATCGGTGGCATCCCTCTCCGACACGCCGGACACCAAGTATGCCCCACACTCTTTGCTTGTCCCCATGTCCGGCCAGTAAGGCACACACTTGTTCTGATGGGAGAGAAGTCAGTACAGCACATATTAACTGCAGTAGTCTCTGCAGTGGGATATGCAGAGTCTCTTCTTTTGCAGCCTACTAATTTTTATTCTCCTTTTTATTATTTTTATTTTATTGTAATAAATGTATTTGAGGAGTCCAGGGGAACAATGCACATAGTCACAAAATCACATTTCAACCAGTAGTTGCATTAAAACCCTAGCTTTTTCAAAAGTAATCTTGTAAATGAATGAGGATAGTCTCAAGCTAGAAGTATTTTAAAATAGCATTTGCCGATAAAATAAAATCAAAAAACAAACTTATAAATGTCATTTTCTCAGTTTCTGCATTTTGTGACCATGCCCGTTTTTCCCCTGGCCTCCTCATTTATTCTCTTAGAGTCGTTGCTAAATATTTTCTCTACTGTTTCGCCTGAGACAGTTTTAAACAGGAACCCAGGTACACTCACCCGTCCCTTCTCAACCTCCCTCGTTGTCATGACGATGACCCTTGACCTCTCCTGCCAGACCATCTGCCAGAAGTCGTTGACGGTGGTGAGGAGGCAGCCCTGGCAGGCGATGTACATCTTCTGGTCCCCCGGCTCCCGCAACTTGTTCTGAAAGACATCGAGTCAAGTCAAGTCAAGTCAAGTAGGTTTTTATTGTCGTTTCAGCCATATACATACACAGTACATAGTGAGATGAAACAACATTTTACTGGGAACAATTGGGTGATACACGCAACTGTTAAAACACAGTAGAGTAGTATGAGACAGATACAGCACAGTGCACATACACATTGTTATTTCATCAGGGACGTCAGCAGTATGAAGTGTTGTCTGCAGACTGGATGAGATATACTTGCATATCACTGGTGATTACCACCATGAAGCTTTTATTTTGTAATCTGTGTTTGTGTGAAGTGTATTTGGGTTCAAGCATGGAGCAGCATGTACACTGCCAGGAAGCTGTTTGTGATTACCTTTAGATTTCCTAAATGTATCAGGCCATTCTCACAAGAGTGCAGAAATCTTTTTATTATTACAAGTACAATCTAAACTTCCAACACTGAGTCATCTGACTGTAAAATCACCTGTGTGTGTGTGTGTGTGTGTGTGTGTGTGTGTGTGTGTGTGTGTGTGTGTGTGTGTGTGTGTGCATATGGATGCATGTTGTAGTGTGTACTCACCATGACATAATTGCCATTGATGTAATCTGAGCCCACAATGTTGGGGTCACCGGTCTGTAGAATCACTCTGGTCTCATCAACTGTGTGTGTGTGTGTGTGTGTGTGTGTGTGTGTGTGTGTGTGTGTGTGTGTGTGTGTGTGTGTATGTGTGTGTGTGTGTGTGTGTGTGTGTGTGTGTGTGTGTGTATTTTGAGCAGCAGACAAAAGAAGAGATAAGATTCATGTTAGTGACTTCAGGCAATTCCACCTGAATGAATGTGAAGATGAATATAGTATATGCTTTATTGTCACTGTAAGAAAATACAATACAGCATTTTGGTGCACAGTCAGGATACAGAGAGAGTCATAAATAAAAGCTAATAAATAAAAGGAAATAAATAAGTAAAAGCTGAAGTGTAAGACCCTTCTGGTGCGTGTGTGTGCGTGTGTGTGCGTGTGTGTGCGTGTGTGTGTGTGTGTGTGTGTGTGTGTGTGTGTGGAGGGGGGGGGGGGGGGGCACTCACAGGGCAGGATGTTCTTGTAGCGGTTCTTGCTCTTGTTCTCGGGTCTCATCCCCTCGTTCCGGCTCTTCTTGGCCTTGGCCTCCAACTTCTGCAGAGCCTGTGGGGGGACAGGGCGGGGTGGGGGTGGGGGGCAGGGCAGCAGGGGGGGGGGGGAGAAATGGAGTTATGACTGGAAATGTAGACAGCGAGGAAAAATAAGCCATAGGGCAAGTAAAGAGTGAAAGCATGAAAGATGAAAGATGGAGGAGAGAGACAAAGAGAGGGAAGACAAAAAGAGAGGAGAGAGGCAAATTCACTCAGGTGGAGGGGTATGGCTGGGAGATGGAGGAGAGAGGAGAGAGACAAAGAGAGGAGGGGGGGGGGGGGGGGGTCAGGGGGGAGCAGGAAGGGGGTAGAGGAGAAATGGAGTTATGACTGGAAATATAGACAGAGAGGAAAAATAACCCATACTGTAGGGCGAGTAAAGAGTGAAAGCAGGAACTTAAGATGCTGCTACAGAAAGAGAAAGGGGTGGGGAAAGGCTATGGTGTTATGGGGATGGGAAAGGGGTGGGAAAAGGCTATGGTGTTGGGAGAGAAGATGCAAGAGATGTCCATGGCCAGTAAGTACTGCAGATGATATTAAAACTGGTCTGGTCCTGAACACAGCTCGTTTGGAACCACATAACAACAGAATATGACAACATACTATTTATACTGTACCTGTTGATTTACAAGTTCATATATTATTCATTAATTTATCCATTCATCCATTCATTAATTCATAATCTATGATCATAAGTCTTTTTTTTTCCTTAAAAAGAGAAACTTCCTAGTAGAGCTACATCCCGATTTGGAATTATAGGTTAAACTTGTTCAGAACATAGTCATAAAATGCTGTAATGCCAGCATTATAAGAAATCTGCATTAAAGTCAAAACTTGGGAAAATTCCAATCGATCATTCATCTTAAGTCTCCGTTTCCAACAGACTCAAGTTTCTTTTTTGGCAGGAGCAGGAGTAGCTGTAGCTGTCCCTAAGTCCACAGGGCCTGTGTGTGAGGAATGGCACACCACCGTGCTACTGTAAACCTACGTCAAACTCTTCCCAGAATCCCGCTTTGATCTTGGTGTTGGCGCCGCCCTCCTGGGACTCTCTGTCCGCGGTCTGGTCCAGCAGCTTCACCCTGCTGTCGATGTCCGCAGCATTCACTCGGGTGGAGTAGTACGGCTGGGAGATGGAGGAGAGAGGAGGGAGACAAACAGAGGAGAGAGACAAACAGAGGAGAGAGACAAAGAGAGGAGAGAGACTATTTAATTCGGATGGACTAGTATTAAAGAGAGACTCAAAGAGATAGACAAATTCACTCAGGTGGAGTAGTATGGCTGAGAGATGGAGGAGAAAGATAAAGAGAGCAGGGAGACAAAGAGAGGAGAAAGACAAAGATAGGAGAGAGACAAAAAGAGCAAAGAGACAAATTAACTTGCGTGGAGTACTGTGGCTGGGAGATAGAGGAGAAAGGAGAGAGACAAAGAGAGGACAGAGACAATTTAACTTGGGTGGAGTAGTATGGCTGGGTGATGGAGGAGAAAGACAAAGAGAGGAGAGAGAGAAAGAGAGGAGAGAGACAAAGACAGGAGAGAGACAAATTCACTTGGTTGGAGAGATGGAGGAATAAGGAAAAAGACAAATAGAGGAGGCAGACAAAGAGAGGAGGCAGACAAAGAGAGGAGAGAGACAGAGAGAGGAGAGAGACAGAGAGGAGAGAGATAGAGAGAGGAGAGACACAAATTCACTCATGTGCAGTAATATAGCTGAGAGATAGAGGAGAAAGGAGAGAGACAAAGAGAGGAGAGGGACAAATTAACTTCTGTGGACTGGTATGGCTGGGAGATGGAGGAGAGAGAGAAAGAGAAAGAGAGGAGAGAGAGAAATTCACTCGGGTGGAGTAGTATTGAAGACAGAGACAAAGAGAGGAGACAAATTCACTCATATGGAGGAGTATGGCTGAGAGATGGAGGAGAGAGGAGAGAGACAAATTCACAGGGATAGAGTAGTATGGCAGAGAGATGGAGGAAGGTGGAAGAGAGAGGAAACAGGAGTGAAGCAAAGACAGTTTTAACCAACTGTGACAAATGACAAAAACACAATTCAAATGTTTCCACTTCACCTGCTGAGTAGGAAAAGAAAGAGTGATTTACACCTTGACTGAGGGGGAGACAAAGAGGAAGAAAAGTAGAGCCACAGAAAAGGGAGAAACACACAATAGGACAAAGATAGATTGAGATTGGACAATGAGAGAAGGAAAGAGTGTTGAGGACTTGCTGAAGTGAAACACTCAGCAGTATCCTTTCTTCTGGGCTCTCTAGACCAGGGTCATGGAGCCAGGAAGCTTACAGCTCCAGAGAAGCATAATGGGCCCCTTGTAATGGGCGAACACGAAAAGTGTTTTTTTTTTACTCCTTTTTTGTAAGTCGCTTTGGATAAAAGCGTCTGCCAAATGCAATGTAATGTAATGTAATGTAAAAAAAGGAACCAGAGAAAAATACATAACTTCATCAGGTTTTTAGTAAATTATACTTTTGCTAATTCTGTGGTCTAGTTCCATGAGCAAGAACGCGTTTGATAGGTTGATAAGGCTGACAATCTATAAACTCCAGCAGTGGCCATGCAGTTCTCAGTGAAAGTGGTGGGTTTTTGCTTGGGGCCACGAAGGAGTGTAGAATCACCCCTGTGTGGAGTTTACATTTGACAGCCGGCCCCTGATGATCATGGGTAAAGAGTGGGCTTTTAAACGGGCACTCACCTGTCGCAGGTGTACCCAGGCACCTGACACCTCCTCTATGCCCTTCTTCTTGAAGTGCTCCACCAGATCAGTGAGGGTGTCAAACCTTTCTGTGCCGCCGATCGTGTATCTGTCATTCTAAAAGACAAGATGGATGACGCTTTCAAAAGACATGAACAAAATATATGGGCAACTTCTTCTTCATTTCACATGCAAGTAACCTTTGTCACTTATAATAATGACACAAATACTGGAAATACTTTCTTTACCAGTGCCCCCAATTCACCCACATTTGAGCCTTGTGAATTCATGTTAACACACTGTTGTATTATTGTGAATTTACCACAGATTATACGTATAATCTAATCCCATGGTAATACAAAGAACAAAGAGATCTTACAAACACACTTCAAAGTGTTATGTAAAAAATTACATAATACTGAGTGAAGGTGATTTGTTATAGTGGAAGTCTTTCTCAGGAACTGCTTACCCACTTTTGTTTCGTTATTAAGTTATTAATTATGACCGTTTATACACTGTTACACCATAAAACCAATCACAAGCGAGATGCTTACAGTAAGAGTCATTACTTTATTAGTAGGGAACCACAGCACAAACTAATGACAAACTAATACATGTGTCGATAATAAACTTTAAAGGCCAGTGCACAAAACTGACAAATAAGAGCAGTGCATTTGTTGACGTGTTGTGTTGTTAGAGACTTGTCTTGTGCCGATAGTGTGATTATGACAAACCGTACCACAGGATGCTGGGGGTGAGCTTTAGACTTCTCACCTGATACTGCTTACCAAAGCAGCTGAAAATATAGACCTAATCTTTCGACCCTTAAATTCCACGCCAATACAATGGACTCCATTCAAATGCAATAGCATTACAGCTGAACCAAACACCAGCAAGGTCAGAAATCTGGCCTGTATGCATTAATACGTGTGTGTGTGTGTGTGTGTGTGTGTGTGTGTGTGTGTGTGTGTGTAGGTGTATGTGTGTGTGTGTGTGTGTGTGTGTGTGTGTGTGTGTGTGTGTGTGTACATAACAACACGAAACAACAAATAAGTAAATAGGTAAAAAAGCAGTTAAGATGTGGTCCTATAGAGTTGTGATTTTAACACCCCAATGTGTGTGTGTGTGTGTGTGTGTGTGTATGTGTGTGTGTGTGTGTGTGTGTGTGTCTATGTTCTCCCTCACACACTATCATGGGGTTTGCATGTTAACACCCCAATGCCCAAAAAGAGTAACGTAATGGTCATCATTGTGTAAATATGAGAGCCTCTTACAATAGAGTCCATTTGCCAGGTTCGTTTTAGCACTACTAAGCTACTCAGAAACACGGGGATCTAAGCTTTTAAGAGGAAGATAGATGTGAGAACAGAGGCCCAAACAGAGTTTGGTCAGATTACAGTGCACAGTGCTGTCCCTACATGACCCCTTAAACTTTAAAGGCCATTTGACCACAGAGATATCAGAAGTCATAAAACAAAACAACAACAGGGTTGACACAACAGTAATTTCTCTTCTGTCAACAATGGAAGCGATAGAGTCACAGAGAGAGAGAGACAGAGACAGAGAGAGAGAGGATCCAGGGGATCATAAATGCCAACTGCCAGACTTCCCATCATGCTCTCTGCTAAAATGTCACGATTATGTCAGGAGATTAGCGTTATTCTGTCACGGCTCTGCCGGAGCGGCAGCCAGCCAGGCTCGAGCAGGCAGAGTGAGTGGCGGATGTTTTGCACAAGTCTGCACAAGTGAAAATGGGAAGCTGACCTTCAGATATTAAACTTCACAGATCAAAAACTGCACTCTGATGATGGCCCAGTGCCAGAACTCATAGGGTTGTGGACATAGTCCAATACATCAGTACACCAAAAAGAAAGAGAGTGCAGTTTTTTGAAGTTAAATACTTGATTTGGTTTGTGATTCACACGCGAACAAATATTTTATCTTAGAGCGTGCCTTATGTTCTTAATTAATCTGACCTTCAGAGCATATGTCACTCCTGTTAGAGGTACACACCAGAGATGTGGGAATTCCGAAGTCAGAAAGTAAAAGCCCTACTCCATATTTGATCAAACCATTTTGTGAACTAGCTAATCCTGACAGGCAGAGAAATGGTCAGACAGGTAGCACCTGTGTTAAGTGCCCAAGCAGAGGGAATGCATATGAGGGTTTTTACTGTCTGAAGCTGGGATTGACCCCTCAGGTCACAGGTGCAGCATGTGCATAGTAGCCTAATACAGTACATGCAGAGGCCATCACAAACCCTGTCTCTATCCAGGTGTGTAGAAGCAGCTACGGTGGCCATCAGGGCACATTTAAAAAAGCAGTTGTTTAATTTGTCCATTCTGGGCTACTGTACACAAGTAGGCCACTCCATAATCTCCATAATGTGCATTTGATTTTTATGTGCCTATAAGAAGATGCCAGGGTCTGCTACACAACAACTCACACAAACCCTAAACCTCACCCCTAAGTGTGTTTATGGACATGAGGAGTTTCCTTCCTTCTTCTTTCTCTTATTTAGTTTAGTTTAAGTGTTTGCCTCTTCCTTCCTGTAAACCCATTCAGACTAGAGGACAGTGCTAAGCACAAAATAAATAACATAGATACACTATCTGCCCCTTTACACTTAAGTCACCTTGTGTCTCCTTTTTCAGTGTGCAAGCCACTTTCTCACTTTACTTACATAAAATTATTTTAAAAAGAACAGATTTCAAACACAGAAGATAACAAAGACTTAAGAGATAAATAGATATAGTCCAATTAAGTCCAATGCTAGTGTGCAAAGACACACACACTGGTTGCCTTCACCATTCAGCCTTTTTTAACATTCACAGATCATTTAGTCATACATTCAGTCAGTAGCTGGTAATTCTTCAGAAGTGAGTTATTAATACCACTGGGCTCAGGAGACAGTCATGGGTGTGCTCATTGGAGAGGTTATGCACGCACAGCCCTTTACAATAGCCTTGCTCTGCCAGCAGGGGGCGCACATACAAGTAAATATCACTTCCCGTTATTTTCTCTCTCTCTCTGTCTCTGTCTCTGTCTCTCTGTCTCTGTCTCTCTCTCTCTCACACACACACACACACACACACACACACACACTATTTCTTTCTTTTTCTCTCACACTCACACACATACACACACGTACACAACCACAATTTCTTTTGCACTTTATCTTTTTCTCTCACGGTCACACACACACACGCTCACACACGTACACACACACACACACAATTTCTTTTGCACTTTTTCGTTTTCTCTCACGCTCACACACACACATATACACACATGCACACACACATGCGCACACACATGCACACACACACACACACATACACACATACAAACACCCAAATACAAACACACACACACACACACACACACACACCTGGCACATGATCTTGATGTGAGAGACCCTCTTTCCTCCTGCTTTACTGGACACACACACTCATGGACACACAAACATGCACACACGCACACAAACACACACACACACACACACACACACCTGGCACATGATCTTGATGTGAGAGACCCTCTTTCCTCCTGATTTGCTGGACACACACACTCATGGACACACAAACATGCACACACACACACAAACACACACACACACACACACACACCTGGCACATGATCTTGATGTGAGAGACCCTCTTTCCTCCTGCTTTGCTGGACACACACACTCATGGACACACAAACATGCACACACGCACACAAACACACACACACACACACACACACCTGGCACATGATCTTGATGTGAGAGACCCTCTTTCCTCCTGCTTTGCTGGACACACACACTCATGGACACACAAACATGCACACACACACACAAACACACACACACACACACACCTGGCACATGATCTTGATGTGAGAGACCCTCTTTCCTCCTGATTTACTGGACACAGACACTCTCATACACACAAACATGCACACACACACACAAACACACACACACACACACACATACCTGGCACATGATCTTGATGTGAGAGACCCTCTTTCCTCCTGATTTGCTGGACACACACACTCATGGACACACAAACACACACACACACACACACACACACACACACACACATACACATACACACACACCTGGCACATGATCTTGATGTGAGAGACCCTCTTTCCTCCTGCTTTACTGGGCTCGTCGGTGAGGGCGGACAGGACGAAGTCTCCCGGTTTGGAGAGTGACTCGCGTACCAGGAAGGTTCCGGGCTCGTCCCTCTCCTTCAGCAGCTTCTCCGCGTTGGGGCCCGACAGGTGACCATGGTACCACCTGCGACGGCCACAGACAGACAAGATTAATCATTTAAAATGCTGTTTTATACACCTACAGAAAAACTTAACTAGTGGTGTAATGACATCTGGAGCAGAGGGCTTCATCCTGCCCTGTTTGTGTGTGTGTGCGTGTGTGTGTGTTTCTAAAACTTGTGCTTTGGATGCGTAAATGGCAACATTTTCATGTGAACTAATAGGTGGGCTGTGGTGCCTGCACCAGCTTTCTCAAGGTTCAAGGTTCTTTATTGTCAATTCCTTCTATATAATTTACATTACACAGAGGATTGGAAATTGCGTTTCGCTAGACTCCAGGTGTGCAACTTTCTAGCAGTGAAATTAACATTGCATGTAGGCCCCTAAAAGAAAGACAGACAGACAAAGCCAGACAGACAGACAGACAGACAGACAGACAGACAGAGAGCAGTGCCCCGTTAGATAGATCATCATTTCCTCTACATACACAAGACTCAGCTCACATAGGGATTGCCTTGTCATTGCACACTGCATGGATTTTAATTTTAATTTTTATTTAGGTTTATTTTCAGTTTATTTGTTAGTTTCAGTTTAGTTTTAGTCATTCATTCATTCATGCATTTTCAGTTTTAGTATTTATTTTCAGAATTGGGTAGCCCCCCTATAGACCATCATGACCACAGGTGGACATACAGGCTTCAGAAAGTACAAAAAGTCCTGACACAAGTTAGCACAGCTCATCAGCCAGGTAATCAGCTAATTATGGAAATTACTTAAGTGCTAAAGCAGAATGTGTATCCACTTCGATAACATGTTTTATGAGGCTTGTATTCATAAGACTCTATAAACACATTTTTAAAGGGTTATAGTGCCTTCATAAAGCTTAATAATAGTTCAAATTAGTATTCAAACTATTTTTACATACTCCTGGCTGCACTCATAGGCAAGGGAAGCTTTATAACCAAGAATGTACTGTGTACATTGAAGTTGGAAAAGGGCTTATGACATAGCATTATATTTTTTTAATGCTCATAAGTATAAAAAGTCATGAATACTAATTTTATCCATCATTAAGCTTTATAAAGCCTTTATGAATGTTTGTATGTTCTCTTATAAATACAAACTTCATACAAAGTGTTATCTTTTCTTTTTTTGCTCCGTACCTCTAGAATGACTTACAGAATATATGGACTATGGAGACTCTGCCATCATTGGACACTTTTAAAAACACAATTAATACTGTTTACACTGAGGTCTGCCATTGCTTTTAGACCTTTTCCTCATAGCTTTTTTTTTAAAGCATCCTCTGAGTCTTATGTAAGTCTGTCTCCCATATGTGGCACTGTTTTATGTTTGTTAATTTCTCCCTGATATGTGTTATTGTGTTGTCTGTGTCTGAAACTTATTGTTTGCTGCCATTTTGACCAGGACTCCCTGGCAGAAGAGACGCTTAGTCTCAATGGGACAATCCTGGCTAAATAAAGGATAAACAATAAACAAATAATCTCCACTTCTGATAATAATTTACATATTATTGTTGTTATTGGTGGGAGCCCAGTATTATACATTATACACACAAGCGGCCAGAGGGTTTGGTAATGGCCTTCTGTTCTCACATAAATACAGCTGGAACACGGCACAAGGCAGGATGGGAGGAAAATGCAAACTGAGTCAAAAATGAGAAACGAGAAAATGAGCGTGTAAAAAAGAGAAGAAAGAGAGCATGTCGAAAGGCACCGGCTGAAGAACGATAAGTCAGTAAGCCAAGGCCAGCTCGCCTCTTTAGCACTCTTAACACACACACACACACACACACACACACACACACACAGAATTACATGCGCTTTCCATTAAATTCTTTAATTAAAATTAAAAGAACTGTTTTAAAGAACTGATTGCAAACAAAGAGGATAACAAAGACAGATATGAATGTGTATATCTAACTAATGTATACAATGTATATAATATAATTGATTTATATAGGAATAAAAACTACTGCCTGTGTAGATTTGTCACTTGTCAAAAACAATAGTTTTACAATAAGAGCCTCCATTGACGGTATGGTTACACAAAAACATCCAGTGCTTTTAATTCAACAGCATAACAGGTCAAACCACAAACTATTAATAAAATGGTAAAGTATAAATTGCACCTCTCACAATCACAGATAAGCATTAAAAGCTATTTAGGTGATGTTCAGTAATGGAAGTGAGAGTATGTGTGTGTGTGTGTGTGCGTGTGTGTGTGTGTGTGCGCGCGCACGCACGCGTGTGTGCGTGTGTGTGTGTGTGTGCGCGCCTGTGTGTGTTTGCATGTGTAGTTGGCCCTCTCTGTGCTGTGCTGTGTGTGCTTAGAGTGGCGTGGTTTAATTTTAGGTTCAGTTCTCGATTTCTTCATCTGCTCTTCCTGTATTGCGGTCGGAAAATTCTGATGACAAGATTTGTCGGCTCGCAACATGAGTGAGTGCTATTTTTAGCGCTCTGCGTAGCTCCCTTTCACAAAGGGACACTAACCAAACAACCAAACCAGCTTCGTTTGGGGCTTCTACTTCTCCACTGGGCCTTATTTAAGCAGGCAAACTCTTTAAATGCCTAAAGGGGTTTCTCAACACCCACTCCTCTTACTATCAGGTACTACACATGGCTATACATATACATGTACACAGACACAGACACACACACACATATACGCATACACATACACACACACACATATACACATACACATACACACACACACAGACTCACACACGAACACACAATTTCTTTTGCACTTTTTCTTTTTCTCTCAGGCTCACACAGACATACACATACAGCTGAAATTTTACAAATCTAAGAAACATGCCATTTTTTTAGTTCTGTTAACAATTTGCCATGAGTATATCTATCTATAACCAACTATAATCACACTGTTTTCATAATTAGTAATATTTAGTTGTGGTTAATAACCGTTAGTTAGGTCAATGGTCAGTAGTTTCAATTCCTGATTCTGCCCATGTAGATTTGTTTGTTCAGTAAATGGTGGTGTTTACGGGACCACAAAAAGCTTCTTGAGGGTATGCTAATTCATCAGTACGCTGCACAGAGTTTATTTTACATCGTCCTCCATGCATTTACTGTATGTAGTGCTTTTTACAATCAGCACAGTGACCCAAAGCTCATTACAGGCAAGAAGCAAGAGCTTTTAGTTTTTGTTTTTATTTATTTTTTCAATTTATTTGTTAGTTTCAGTTTAGTTTTAGTTATTCTAACACGTGCATTCATAGTTTTAGTATTTATTTTGAGATTTTTATGTAGTTTTTATGTAGTTTTAGTTATAGTTTTAGTTTTTTCGGTGTTAGAACAGTTGTGATTTACAGATCCTGGAATTGCATTACAGAGAAACCAAATCAAATCATTTTGTTTTGCTTTAGTTAGTTTTGCATTGTTATTTTAACTTTTTATTTAGTTTTATTTTTTTAAACAACTGACATTGTTTTTTATTGCAATTTTAAATGCCATTATATTTTTAGTGCTACCTTTAGTCTTAGTTTTTATTAACTTGTATTGGTTAGAACAGATCTCACAAAGCCAAAAGGCAGTCACTACATATTTTGTCAATACTGAGTTTAGACTGGAAATTGACTTCATAGCACCTCTTTGTCTTGTGACTAAATCTCTTACTTCTTCCTGTTAAGAAAGTACATACAAGCATCACCACTATTATACCAACAACATGTGTGACTGGGCATTATGGCAACTTTAAAGGCATTTTTTTGAGTTTTAGTGTCCGTGTAGGTA
>CM059277.1:6120501-6123001 GCA_030347295.1 Setipinna tenuifilis
CACTTCTCACTCCTCAGTTCGGTTGTCAGGCCGTGAATTGCTCTTCACACACACAATTCGCCCTTTTTAGCCATGGTCTCTCCACATGCAAGGCAAACACCATCTCCAAATGTGTGCACTGCGTGTGTGAGGGTGACGAGTCTTTTTTGAAAAGTGCGCTCAACTCCAAAAGTTTTTTTATCAGCGTCTTTGGGTGCGGGCAACTGGAAATAGTATATTTGTAGATAGGAAGCCGCACTCTCGGTTATAGTTCTTGTTCTCTGTTTAATGGGTCAGCATGAAGACAGACATTTCGGCCCAGTGGCCGTCCTCAGTGTCTGTGAGGGTGACGAGACACTTTAACTAGACCTAAATAGGACTCGGGTTTCGGTCACAGTCCCTTCTCATTCACCATGCCATGCAATTCTGACGCAGCCTTCCATAAAAGTCTTTATGATGTGTTTCCATTCTTCACCGGTGTGAACTGCTGATTTGGTTATGGTCTATGCTGTAAATTAATACCGCTACTGTAAAAACCCATCTGCACTATAAAAGGTCTGAAATGTATGATTTAATTACATGTAAACCATTTTGCTGTGACGGACATTTCCATTCAGGTAATATCTTCAAAGCATCGATGGCAGGAGGCAGGCCTATTTTACAGGCACCTGCACACAGGATGTAGTTGTTGAATGGAGAAATATCTAAAACCTCATTTCTAGTGTTGTTTTCCATCTGACACACAAGTAAGTGAGTACGTAAGACTTTGCAAAAGTGATACTACTGAATTTTAAATGTGTTGTTTTGTTTTATTTAGCAGAATTGCTGATTTGTGTATGCTCTTTTGGTAAACTTTGTGTAGAATAAAAAATTATCAACTGTGAATTCAGGAAATACATGTAAGCTGCAATAGAAAATTGCAAATGATTATGACTAGTATTTGTATTCAAAAGTATGAGAATAGAGACTTAATAAACTTTTCCAATTACTAACATGCATTGCTCAAAACTGAACTGACATTGATGAACATTTTTTATTCAGCGAGCAAAATAGACGTCTTTGGGGACGAACTAAACAGATTCTCAGTGCGTTTAGACAACATGCATTCAATATTCTCCATCCCTGACATCCACCAACTCTTTCCAAACCATATACTGTATACACTCACTTCAACACATGTTCTATATACTGACACACACCCTGACCTTTAAAACTAAAAAAAAAACACACTTTCATGCATTTCTAAATGAAGGTGACTATGCTAAGATGTGCAAAATAGTTTGGTAGGAAACTGCAGCTCTGGGATCTCAGAGCTTTTGTGTTTTTTAGATATAGATTACCTCTGATTGAAAGATGTACAAAACAGAACAGAAAACTGAAGCGAACAGCTTTTGGCAAAAATGAAATCTCTATAATGAAATATCAATGTTTGTGAAAAATAACTCATATACCAAAGATAACAGTTCACAATTAATGTAGAGATTCCTTTTGCTAGTATGTTACTGTTAGTGTGTTGCTAGTGACCACTGCTTTCTGACTGTGGTAGTATTACGGTCAAAAGGGTTGTAATTGTTTCGGTGGTGTGAGTTTTAGTGGTTAAATGAAGAGTCTGACTCTTCAGAGATGCATGCCAGAAATGCAGTGCTTGCTGAAAATGCGGACAATACAGTACATCCTTTTTTATGCAAACCGTTTTACAGAAACGTGACCCATGTCTGACCAATGTACAGTACATTAGCAACTGAAAAAAAAACAAACAGTAAAACCAGCTTCACTAGTCTTCTGCTCAGCACAAAGCTACAGTATCCCCTGCCCTTTGCCTGCTGACCTGCCGGACAAAGGATGGAGTGAAGAGATGAGGAGAGGAAGACGAGGAGGAGGAGAAGGAGGATGAGGAAGAGGAGGAGAAGGAGGAAGAGGAGGAGGAGGAGGAGGATGAGGAAGAGGATGAGGAGAGGAGGAGGAGGATGAGGAGGATGAGGAGGATGAGGATGAGGAAAAGGATGAGGATGAGGACAACGACGACGGCGACGATGAGGAAGAAGAGGAAGAGGAGGGGTACTCACCTCTCGGAGGTGGGGTCAGAGCTGTTGAGCGGGTACTTGAGCTCGATGATGGTGCCGTCCTTGTCCTGCAGGATGCCATTGTCGGCCGTGTAGTAGTCCACCAGCTCGGACAGCGTGGCGAACTTCTCGCCCCCGTACAGGTCGTAGAAGTCACCCGTGTTCTGGATGCGGATGTGGGTCACTGTGTCCCCGACCCTGGGCCAGAGAGTAGCCATGTGGAAACGGGAGTGAGACCATGTGGAGGAAAAAAAAAAAAATCATTAAGATAGGGATGTAGCAAACTTTGGCAGGTGCAGTAAATATGTTTTAAAAATGTTTAAATGTTCCTTTCTCCATCGTGCTTTTTCGTTACATGGTGCAAAACTGTGTTCCTTTTAGTTCCACAAACCGTTCAGCAAAAACACATGCTGCTGAAATGGATACGCATGTATGGCACACACACACTGCAGAAATCT
>CM059277.1:6128001-6130501 GCA_030347295.1 Setipinna tenuifilis
CTTTCTTTTTTTTCTTCTCTGTCTTCAGTTCCCTCTTTCAAAAATCACACAATCAACCCCTCGCTCGCTTGCTTGTTCGTTCGCTTGCTCATTTAACCACCAAAAGTCGCATCTGTGGCAAACCTGCAAGAAGCCATGCAAACGCTGCCCAGAGAGCTCCACAACAGAAGAAGGCACGCAGCAAAGAGAAGAGAACAGAAGAACAGAGAAGAGAACAAAACAGAAGAAAAAAACAGCGATGGAGTGACAGTCTCTGTCACAGGTCCTGTAGCGGAACTTCAGAGTTTGCATAACACTGCTGAGTGCAATGGAAATTAAATGACACTGGTCACAGAAACCAGAACCTCACACTCCTGCTGTACACTTTTTTTCTGTTCTTTTCTTTTCAATTCCTCCTTTCCCTCTCTCTCTCTCTCGCTCTCTCCCTCTCTCTCTCTCTCTCTCTCTCTCTCTGTCTGTCTTGTGTGTACCCCTGTCGTTCTCTCTCTCTCTGTGTCTTTCTATCCGTGCCTCTCTCACTCTCTCTTCCCCTCTCTGCGAGGGGCAGTCAGGGAAGATCCTCCATTACTCCATTAGCCGCCTGCCACAGCTCAAAGTTCAACCTGACACACTTCCTCATTTTGCACACAAACACAGACGGAGGGACAGAAATACACACACACACACACACACACATAACAAACACACAGACACACACGCTACAGACCAATCCAACCCAGCGAGGGCTGGAAGCATAAAACTCTCTTATAGACTTACAGGCCAGACAGGTACAGGTACCCAGGTGTGCATTGATGTGTCCAGGAGCCTGGGCTGCTGCTGCTGCCACCTTACCACCGAGTCCTCCAGTACACGCAAGGTGCAGCCCAGCCTCTAACCCCACCGCCAGCGGGGCTGGGCTAAGACACTACACTTCCCACAATGCACTGGGAGGCCATAGACTGAGCATAAGGAAGTGGCACTTTAAAAAAAAAAAAAAAAAAAAAAAAAAAAGAGGAAGGCAGAGAATAGAAAGACAGGCAGCAGCTCTTGTGCGCTGTGCTGTGCTCTGCTGTCGTCACTTGTCACTCAAGCAAGATGATTATGTAATGCTCTCATCTGCACAGATGACATGAAAAAAAAACCCCAGGACTTAACTCCTAGGAGCGAGGTGTGGGTCGAAGGTGATAGGCGGCCTCTTTGAATTGCAAATGTTGATGACACTGTTGCTATCAACCAGACAGATTTGACTATATGTAAAACCAACTACCTACCCTGACACAACATGCACGCCACAATACATAAATTCTTCAAGTTCAAAATCACACAGAGACCTATAAACCCAAGTATAGGGTTGCAGAATTTGAATCAGGTTAGATCAAATTGTGTTTTGATCTAAAAATTGATTTATCGGGCAGCTTAAACAGATATCCACCATACATTAAACAAACCCCCATTCACCTTAGAGAACCCACACTGTTTAGTCTAGGAGCATCTAAGAGTACCACACACAGACACAGACACAGACAGACACATACAGACAGACAGACACACACACACACTCACACACACACACACACACACCACTCACCGACTGCTTTAGGTCACAGGAGAGAGTGTGAGGACAACTTTACACCAAACTGCCACTGGATATCTATGACACATCAGCACACAAACACACACGCACACACACACACCTGATCTGGCCCCTCCCCACAGTTTGTCTCGTGCTACACACACGCAGTGATGACAAGATGACAAATAGTGCTTAGTCAATAGTCACCCACTCACTGAGACCAGGCGCCTCCTCTTCTTTATCCCCAAACACACACACACACACACACACACACACACCTGAACACAAACCTCTCCTAATCCAGCCGCAACCTGTTGGAGCAGACTGTGTGTGTGTGTGTGTGTGTGTGAGAGAGAGAGAGAAACACTGAGTCTGTGTTTTTTTTCTGAAAGGCACCACATCTAAAAGTTTTACGATTTTGTGTGAAGACCCTATGCCTATTTTTGTAAATGTATGTGTGTAAACAACAAGCTATATCTCTGATTGTGTAGTTTGGTAATGAGTGTGTATGGTGTCTGTTATGTGCTATACATGCACTAGTGTGTGTGTGTGTGAGAGAGAGAGAGAGAGAGAGAATGCTGTTCTCTGAAGTTTGACAAAGTAACAAAGATAACTAAAACCCACTCGCCCTTGCCAGCAGAGCCGCTGCCTCTCGCTGTCCTCTTCGCCCCACTTTGCTCCTGTCTCGCGCTTTGCTCCTGTCTCCTCCGTCTCTCCTTGTCTCACGGCTCTTCTCGTCTCCTCTGCTATCCTCTCGTCACATCCTCTCCTTTTCTCTCTTCTATTTTCCTCTCCTCGTGTCTCCTCTTCTCTCCTCTCCTCTTTTCTCCACTCCTCTGTCTCCTTTCCTCTCCTTTTCTTTCCTCTTCTCCTCTCCTCTCCTAGTGTCTCCTCTTCTCTCCTTGTGTCTCCTCTTCTCTCCTTGTGTCTCCTCTTCTCTCCTTTTCT